>WIGM01000529.1:0-31158 GCA_014235935.1 Colletotrichum musicola | reverse complement strand
GCTGCCCGTCTTACCGGCGTTCCTCCTTCTGTCATCGGGGCTTCTCCGCAGACGCACGAGACAAATTCCCGAGGAAGGGACGATAGCTCCCAGTCTCGAGATGGCATTAATCGGCTATCATCATACCGTGCAGTGTCACTACCAAACTACCTAGATATCCACCTACCTTGGGTACCTAGTTAGCTATTATCTACGTCGTAGTTGAGGTAGACAAACTATCAATGTTGCACATCTGCGCCACATCTCCTCCCCGAATTGCATGTGCCTATTACACCTTTGCTTTGAGCAGAGGGATAGCCTGAGTCTCAGTTTACGGCTGTGAGCTGGTACCTAGCAACTAGGTAAGCAAGTACTCCGTAGGGATCTAGGTATGATATCCGTAGCTGAACTGCAGCATCGGAGCTGAAAGCAGGCGGACGTCCTGCCGCAATCATCACGCCTCAGATACCGCAGAACTTCCACGTCGTGTAGCCTGAATCTTCCTCCCTTGACTGTCGGAAGAGCTGTTGTGTTAGGCAGCACAGCTCGTCCACGTGATTCCAGCTGTTTCAATCACGCCGTGGTAACGTTGGAGGACAAGGGTGCGCGTCCGATACCCACCAGGACCTAGTATCCGTAGCAGACAAAAAGTACGGCGATACGGATACATGCCCAGGTACATGTTGTTCGTCGCACCACAGATTCGGTGCCCCCCGGCCGCACGACCGTCGGTCGGAACACTGACAGTCAGCATTTTGGTTTGTCAGCAATGACCTCGGGTGGATATCCTGACTGGATTCGGCGTAGTGCCACGAAGAAGTGACGGCAGCAGACGCGAATCCGCCAATGCGACGCGAGAAACAGATGAGTGGGACAAATTACCTCATCCGCGGAGTCTCCACAGGGGCCATCCCAATGGAACCTTGGAACATCGCATGTACCGGGCCATTATTATTTATCGACTCGGACAAACGAGGCGACGGGCTTCTCAAAAAAGCCGACGAGCATCCGAGCCATCCCAGTGTGTGCCAGCCCCGGCCGGCGGGAGCCACGGCCCAAGAACGAGGCCAAGGCAAGGCGACGACGCGCTGAGGCAGGTTGCCGGCCCGGGCAGAACCTGGAAGCACCTCAACCCTCAGGTGAGAGGATAGGTACCCCTGCACGCATGGGAACAATTTACCGAAGCCTCACCGAGGTGCTCGAAGGCCGGTCAGCACATTCCGCTCCGCTTGACGTTGAGGGCTGTTACGCTCTCATTAGGGAAAAAAAGGCCGCATCTCAGACAGTCGCAAAAGGCAAGAGAACGGTGCCCCTCGCGACAACAACACCGCGACTTCCGATGTTTGACTTACATAAGCTTATGGCTTGGCATGTCGCATCCACTCTCCTGCATCCAAGCACGGGTCAGGCCACATATGGCCCGGCCGGCAGTGAGTCCAGTCCAGGTCGGCATGGCCAATGACATGTTATTGACTCGATTACGTTATCTATATTCTTCAAGTCCAATGAGGTGGTGGGCAGTTCTGGTGAGGCAGGCGTTGTCTCTCTCTCTCTCTCTCTCTCTGATATATCTCTCGCATCATATACTGAATCGATGTTAATGTCAGGTCTCGCATTTCCTACCCTGAAGTTTGCCCCTGTGCGGTTGTCAGAAATCCCAGCCAGAACTGTCCGGATGCCGGCATCGGCCCCCTTCTAAGCTTAACAAATACTTCCTTCAATAGGTAGCCAAACACATCAGCACGAATTACCAATGCCCACCAAATCCATCTTTCGCAAGCTTCCCTTACATCCTCAGGTGTTCCGGGCCTGTCTTCCGATTCGACCTTCTGATGGGTCACCAGCTTGGTCATGACCACTAAGACTAACGGTAAGCATGATGGGCTAGCACGGAGGAGAGTAGGGTGGAGGTGAGGACCACGAAACGACGAGGGTAGGGACGACGAGGAAGGGATCTTAGATAAGGTTACATCCTTCCCAAGGCTCCGGAATACCGACGTCTAGTGATTTACAGGCGGCGGGGAGATTGGCAATCGCCTCCCCGGAGAGAGGGGCCCTTGAGAGGCCCTGGTCATCTACAGTACTTAGAATCTTTGAGCCTCTCATGCAACATATTATCGGATTTGAAATAGCGAGCCGCATTTCAGATCCCGGTCATGTTGGGACCGTCAGTTTAGCGCCTCACCGGACACGACGGTCAATATCAGGTCGCCCCTCGCAGTCAGTAAGCGGTGATTCTGACGGCCTCGTAGTGGCACCTATCAACAATACGGTTTGGCCGCCACCCTTGCCAGTGGTTGCATGAACGGTTAGGAGAAAACACCACAGATAGGTCCCGGGTTGTGGGGGGGAACCCATCAAGATCAAATTCGAGAATCTCCTTCCACTGAAACACCTTGGCTCGTAAGCGTTCGGTAAGTGTTCGTCAGGAGGGAGGACATACCGGAGTAGAGCTAACACTACCCAAGCCTGTCACCGAAAGTTCGCTAATGCATCTATAGGGCCATATAACCACCAACAAATATGCAGTGTGCACAGTCAGCGTTGCGGCTACCGGCCTGCCCCGCTCTGCGAGCTATACCGAGGTACAGCTTCACCAACGTACGTTTTGCTGGGATCCAAGGGGCTTTGGCTGAAATCCGGCGAGCTCAGGAGTTCCGCTGGTCCATTCTCGATCAATCGAGCTGCGTCAAGCCACACCTTCGCATTTGAGATGTTGTCGCTGCTCAACAGATGGGCTGCGTAGCAACCGTGGGCTTGGCTGTGCATTCAACAAGCCACTATGGTCGGTCGCTGACTGAGGACACGCGGACTACCGCCATGCTAGGAGTGATAATATGGGATTTGAGACTGGCGAGGCTATTCCCGTTGTTTCGGCATCTGTAGACTTGGCCAGAACTCCAAAACTACGTACAGAAAAACGACCACCGGCAGAGATTTCAAGGAGACTTGTACAACTTTCCCCCTTTCCAGACGTGGGTAATATTTTCCTTTTTGGTCAGGATCTCGATATCCTCGAGCGGGTTCTTCGCAACGGCAATCAGATCCGCGTCGTAGCCCACCTTGAGCTGGCCACTGAGCGGTGCCATCTTGCCGAGCACCTCTGGCGCGTTGGCCGTCCCGGCCTCGATGGCTTGCAACGGCGTCATGCCGTGCTTCACGGCCCAGTACAGCTCTCTGGCGTTGTTTCCGTGTGCCAACTCCTTGGTGCTATCGCTGCTAAGCGTGTCTGTCCCCAACGCGATCTTCAGGCCCCTCTTGATGGCGAGCTGATACGAGGTTGCAGCCTTGTCTAGCAGTTTCTCGACCTTGCGTGCTTGCTCCGGCGCCAGCTGCGACGTGTCCTTGCCGATGGTCGTGACGATGTGCTGGGTGGCCACGAAGATTGCGTCCTTTTCGAGCATCATGTCCGCGACCTCGTCGTCGAGGTACATGCCGTGTTCGATGCTCTTCACGCCCGCCCTCAGCGCAGCGAGAATTCCCGCCTTTCCGATGGCGTGTGCCGCGACGGAACGGCGTGTGCGAGCAGCCTCGTCGACGATAGCCTTGAGCTCCTCATCCGAGAACTGCCTGTCCTCCGGGTCGTCCAGCAGACTCAGCACGCCGCCGCTCGAACACACCTTGATGCAGCGAGCACCCCGTCGGACCAACAGCCGCACCTGCTTCAGGCAGTCTTCCGGGCCATCGGCAATCGAGCAGGGACCGCCGCAAGCCTCATACCTCAGCACCGTATCGATCGGAACCTGGTGGATGTCGCCGTGGCCGCCGGTGATGGACATGGCAGCGATGGCGGAATACACGTTCGGCCCGATGAGACGCCCCTTTTCGATCGCAGGGACGAGGTCGCCGGCGTAACCTCCGAGCTCGCGGACCGACGTGTACCCGGACATCAACGTCCTCTCGAGGTCGTCGACCGTGACGGCGCCGATGAGGGCGTTGCCCCCAGGGAGGAAGCTGTAGAGCCCATTAAGGCTGGAGACGGCGTCGACGCCCATGTAGTGCACGTGGACGTCCCAGAGTCCCGGCATGACCACGGGCACATGGATGCAGTTGGCGGAGCGGTACTCTTCTAGAAGCTCGTTGCGCGGGCCCACGTAGGCGATCTTGTCGCCCTTGACGACGACGGCTGCGTTCTTCAGCGGATCACCGCGGCCGGGGATGAGTACTTCCGCCACGATGACGTTTACGTTCGAGTCGGCGACCGCTGAGGACATATTGTTGGCCTGGGTAGTTGTCGGTCGCGTGCTTGGCTGGGCAGTTGTCGATGCCGCATCTGAGCATGAAGGTCGGAATGGGACGCGCATGGTGGCAATTGGTTCGGCGAGCAGAATGTTCTGTGTTGAAACGACTTATCTGAATCAATTTCCAAGTAACTCGGGGGAGGTTTGTATCGGCAGCAATGAGTTCACATAAACTGTGAATCACTTATTACGGGATGTCGAGAGGTTTGTATGCATGAGGGCGGCCGGCTTATCTACTAAGTACAACCGACAGCTCCCCTCCTCGCCTCACGACAGACCCCTGGGATAATGCGCGGGGTAGTGCACCGGATGATCCTCTGCCAACCATCGATAGCCAGGGGGAAGGGACATTCTGACTTGGTGTTGATCCTGCGCCCGGCGGAGTGGTTCCATGAGGGCTTAGCTTTCGAGCAGCACAGCTCACCTTCCGCAAGAAGAAAGGAGCGTAATGTGGAAACGTTGCTTGCTCTCGCATTGGCGCGTACCGGCTTGCCTAGCTTGGTAGTATCACGCTTACCTGGCTCCTCTCCATAGCCGATATGGACTGCATATCGGTAATTGGGAGCTTGTGGATGTGCTGACGGCCTCCGGCTGCTGTTTGGCGGCAGGAAATTTGACGATTCTGTAACTGAAATTCGACTCAAAAAGCTCGGAGCTGACGAATGGATTCTCTAGCGGATAAGGAGCAAGCTGCCTAGTCCGAACTCGCATATAGCTTCAAACTGACCCTGGGGGGGCAAGTGGTAGTCCGTTGAGTTCCAGGGTCCTACTTATCGAACCGAAAACTAAAGAGGCCGGGACCAAGTGTCGATAATCGTCAAAGAGGAAGTCAGAAAGAGTCGAGGGAATCATGTACGAATGTTAAAGTCAACATGAGCTCGTCCTGTTAATATCGAAATGCGAGCTTCCCCACCTTAAAGCTCAGGGCGTGTACAGGACAGGGGTGCGTCCTTAACATCACCACCACCATTTCGACCCCAACCGAGTACAACTGAACTTTGCGACTCCCACTGGGTTAACAGATATTGACATCACATCTCACCCTCGGATCTCTGTTCGCATTCCTTTCTCGGCGCATCTCATTGGATATGAACGCCCCCATCATCCTGCGCCGTCTCGCCGCACCATCGCGATCCATCTCAGCAGCCCGCCGCTCCATCATCAAAGCGACGGCACCTTCAACAGCCTTCGTCGCCCGCAAGATGACGACCTCCGCCAGCGTCCTGAAGCAGGCGCGCCTCAGCCAGGGCTCCGACGAGGCCTCCCTGTCATCGTATCTGGACACGCTCCTCGGCCAAGGGCGGTGGACGCTCGTCAACGACGGCGAGGCAGTGGAGCGCAGCTTCAAGTTCAAGAACTTTGCGAAGACGTGGGTGCGTGCGCCTCCTTCCCTCCCGAGCTCATCAGGCCAACCGGGATACACACACACACACACACACACCGGCCCCGGGAATGCTAACGGGCAGAGCCAAGGACTTCATGACCGCCGTAAGCCTACAGTGTAAGACGCACAACCACCACCCGGAGTGGTCCAATGTGAGTGAAACAACCCCGTCGCGTAGCTCCCCCCATCCACCAGGGAAGACGCCGCGGCCGCCTTTCGAAGCTCCGCTGAGACGGACCGCAGGTCTACAACACGACGTTTATCCGCTGGACGACGCACAACCCTAAGGGCCTGTCGGCCAAGGACCTCAAGCTCGCCATGATCTGCGACGCGCTGGCCAAGGACTTTGGCGAGATCGAGGCGCCGCCTGCCGAAGCCGCTGCCGCCGGAGAGACTTCTAGCTGTGGAATCCGCGGGCTGGCTGACAAGGCCGCCGGCACGGCCGGAGACTGCTGCACGCCGAAGCCGAAGAACTGATCTGCAGCAGCGGCAGCGGCAGCGGCTCTTTCTTAGAGGTTGACATCAGCCGAGGCCGAGGCTGGCGTCAAGCCATGTACAACATTATAAGCCCAAGTCACTTTGGAGACAAAGAAAGTGGAATGGTTGCTGTGCTATAATTAAGTATCTTTACTACAATGCCTTTTGTTAAAAGGGTGGCCGTCCCAATATGTACGTCGGAATTCGCAACAATATTTTTTTTCGCACACCCTTCCGAGGGAGAGACCTTCTCAAACGCCGCTCCAATGATGATTAAACGTGACCGCATGGCCCAAATTCTCGTCGGCCGTGTCATTCGCTTCCTTGCGGTATCGTCCCGTCCGCGTCTATAATTCGTATCAGAAGGATACCGATCGGTATCCAGAACGTGCCGTGTCATGTCCGACAGTGTGGCCGTTTCTCATTCTGCCAAGCCCCATGGCATGTCCTTCCCAGTGTACAATCACTGAGCCTTCTGGGCCTTGATGGCTTTGAGCTTGCGCTCGCGGCGCTTCTTGTGGGCCTCGGCGCCGGCCTCGGTGTCGAGGCAGAAGTCCCACCAGCGGAAGCTGGAGGCATAGTTGCCGATGAACTTCTCGTGGTGGAGATCGTGGTGGTCGGCACCGGCCCAGAAGGGCAGGAAGTGGCGCAAGCTCCAGGGGAAGTCGTAGCCGCTGTGAGCATCGATGGCCTGGAACAGGCGGAGGACGATCCAGGCGTACATGGTCAGGAGGTGGAGGTCGCCAGTCACAGAGACCCAGAAAATAGGCGAACCGACAATTCCGATACCCAAAAGCATGACCTCGATGGGCGAAGCGTACTCAGCAGCGAGACCGAAGGGGGCCGAGTAGTAGTGGTGAAGCTTGTGGATAGCCTTGTAGAGGGGGCCGTAGTGCAGCGCGCGGTGGAACCAGTAGTGCCAGGTATCCTCCATGACGAAGAAGATGCTGATTTGCATGGCCATCTTCCAGAGGGGAGGAAAAGGGACGCCGTACTCCATGCCGCACCAGGTAGCCAACGGGTGGAAGAGCCAGATCTGGGGGAGCTCGACGGTGAAGTGGCTGATAAGAACGACCATGGCGCAGTCCCACTGCTCCTTCAGTGTCGGCATTTTTTGCTATGACCGACGTTAGCTCGTGTGCGCATCATCAGGGTGTTGCGGTTGTGAGGCTTACGGGCTGGATCTTGTACTTGTGGAACCAGGGGATGAGATCGAAGATGATGAAGGGCAGACTGCGGCCGAAGTAGACGGTCTCGTGCATAACGAAGCTCATGATACCGGTAGCGAGAGTGTCGTTCTGCATCCAGAGATACCATGCCTAAGGGAAAAGCATGTCAGTCGCGTCGAGAAGACATAGATATATATCGGGGGCTACATACGGCCCAAAGGCGCTCGAAGTAGTTGAGCTGGACATTGTACTTGGAAACCTCCTCAAAGACGCTGAAGTAGGGCTGGGTGTGGTTGAAGGCCGTGTTGATAACGGTCGAGTTCCTGTATCAGATGGACGTGTTAGCCAGGTTGGCTCGTGAGATGCTGCGCGGCACTGGATGGAGATAGGGGTTGAGGCGCAAGTAGACAGTTTTCGGGGTTACTCACACGAAGGCGGCCATGACGGCGGGGAGCGCGGGTTTGCGACTTTTGCTGTGAACTGCGCAGAAAAAAAAGGTATGGGAGAAGCAGGAATATGTGAGAAGGAAGGACGAAACAGACGATCACCCTTCAACGATGCGCCGCGGCGAGATCAAGAACGATTATGAGGGGGGGGATAGTAAGCGGCAGAGGCGAAGGGTCCAGGGCCGGGTCTTGTTGAGGTTTTATCCATGGATCATTTCGGTTGACTGGGAAAGGAAATGGCAAAGCAGCAGAAAAATACTTGCCCGCGCGCACCGTAGCTCGGCTTGCACATTGTGCTATGAAAATGCCCCTGTCACTCTGTACATCTCTGAGATGGGTTTCTGCCGCCAAAGCCAATAGGGTGTTGCGCCTGGACAATGAGCCCATGCAGTCTATGGGTCCTTCCGTCTTCTGTGGCGGATCCGGCCACTCACAGAGCAGCGTGCCCCTGGCGACTGGGTCGGGCGGTGTGCAAGCTTGGAGGCAAAGAGTACCAGGTACCCATCGAAATGCTGCTAATCAGTGGGGTTCGAGGAGGCAATCGGAGGGAATGGCCACTGAAACTTCTGAAGCAGAAGCTGCTGGGCGCAAACACCGAGGCGCGCACAGGACATGGAACATGGGAAACAGCTCTAAAGTCCCTTTTTCACCCCTTCTTTTCATCCGTGCCCGCCATGTTTCTCGACGAACGTTGCTCGTGGTGGCGGTTGCGCTACCCAAATGGCTAGGTACGCCCTGGTTTGGCTGACGTGACTTGAACATCAGACAGAGCTTGACAGGCGCACACTCCCAGCTCTCAATTGACCACACCAGACGGCCCAGATACGAACACGGGAGGCAACGCAAGCGTGTTGGTGACAAGCAACTCCAGGCAGGATTTACAGCGTCCACTGCGCCCCATCACGGGCTTGGAAAGGAGGCCGACAGTGACGTTGCCCTATCTTATCGATGTGCATGAGGTACCTGGGTACTTTCCCAACTTGGCCTTTAGCGTCGCGTTGTGACCATGACACCTCGATGATTCGTCGCTGGTGTTGGGTTAGGTGAGCCAACCAGTAATTCGAAACTCACAGAGCACCGTGCAAGGTACGTACCTACCAATCTCAACCCGAATACGAAGTGGTAGGGAGCGTGTCGCTCGTGGCACATCCTCGCTGCAGTTTAGCGCTACATCAAGTTGTCACTACCACGGACGGGCTGGCACTAAGAGAGCTTCACGAGCTATCCCGCTGCCGTTCCCTAAGCTTCATCTGCCACGCCAGATTGCCGATTGAGATCCATCTGACCTCCGCCGCGCCGCCTTCGTGCACCTGTCAGAAGGCCGGCCGTACCCACTACTGAACCGCCGTCCTGGCCGCCACTTTCTGCCGGAACTAGCAGTGCCCCGGCGAGGACATGGGGAGGCATGCGTGGGCACGTCGAAATGGCGTGTTCCGGCTCAGCGATTCCCGCCCCAGCGGTGCCAGGCCTAGGTGGGACGCTAGGGTTTCTCGTTCTTATTCCGTCGGAGTTGGAGGCTTGCATTCCGAAGAGCATGTGGTCGTGGCTCTTATTGACGGCCATCTCCCGGACCTGTATCCTCGGGACTTGCGAAGCTTTCGTTATCTTCGCAGTGCAAGCTCATGATGTTTGAGTTTGATGTTTCTGACCTCTTGTTGCCGCGCGACCGTCTCCCATGGTCAGCCTGGCATCGAACGAACCACCATTTGGATACCTTCGACAACCTTGTCGTAGCTCCGGGCGACATCGGCAAGATCCGTCTCTCCTCGAATTTCCATCCGGACTTTTGGTGCGTGTTTGCTGGCAAGATAACACTGAAAAGGGAGGCCCGGGCATCATCAGAGGCCCTCCCCCTCCCCACCATAGTGTGTTGTCCGGCCCGGCCGCTGCAGCCCCCGCCCGACAGTGGATGCTTCAGGCGGTCTGGCTCCGTCAGCGGCGCCAGCTCACTCGGCTGACTAAGGCTAGTCGGGCATCCACACCGTCATTCCACTGTTGTTCCCGCTCCATGTCCTCACAGTGCTCCCTGTCAGTGGGCATTGGGCAAGAGCAGACCCTCGCGAATGCAATTGTGTTTGTTGCCCGGGGCAGTCGCTTACCTGATGACGTCTAGCCTAAACTTCTGCCCGCCGCCCTACACAGAACCCAACCTCACGCGACTACAATCTTCACAGACCCGAACAAGCCATCAACCAACTCATGAACGTGGAGGAGGAGCGCTCTCTGAATGAGAAGCAATAATGTCTGTTGTGGCCGAGTCAGTTACCCCGTCCCATGTTTTCCTCTGCCTCTCCGTCCTGTCCTGTCGTCCCAAACAAAACATTCGGTTAACATCAACCTTTCGCTGCCCACAGCCAAGTCCGTCGCTTAGACGCACAGCTTGATCGCATTCCCCTGGGCTTGAGCCTATCCCAGGACAACGGCGAACTTGCTGCGGAGAACCATGGAATTTTCACCTCGGCCGGCGCTGACGCCTTGTCGAGCCCGAGGGTAGATGAGCTGTTGCGCATCGTGAGAAATCTGTCCACCACCTCATCCTCGCTCTCCGTGCTCCCTTCGCACAAGATTCGCAGCCTCCTGCACCAATCAAGGCTTGCCGACTGGGACTTTAGAGCGGAGTCCAACGACGGGAACAGGCAAAGCCATTACCAGTCAGAAATTGAATGGCTGCTTGTCAGCAAAGCTACCGTGCAGACTTACGGTGTCATTCTGAATACTCTCCTGGATCAAATCATCCCTCTCAGTGATGAGATATGGTATTGGGACGAGGTCCTGAGCTCCTATACTTACAGCAGCCTTTACACCATTCAGACGTCCCCCTTGCGTCTCTGGACCTTTTCCAAGGACATTTATCATGAAAGCAAACACCGCATCCAGCTCAACCAGACTCCTGGTGAGTTCATGGAAAGCACGCGAATGGGCTTGTCGCAGCAGTGGCAGCAGTTCTACGGCGTCGTGCGGGAGAGCATAAGGGACTCTTCGATCGCAAATTTCCAGCGCCGAGTCCTTTCGCCCATAGCGCTCAGCCGAAGCGAGGCCAGGAGGAAACTGGCTCATCTCAAGCGTCTGCGCGAGATGACGGCGAGCGGCTTGGGTGTTCTTGTGGACGAGGGCTTGACCTTTGGCGTTGACGACGAGGACGACAAGAGCGAAGCCGGTGTCGACAGTCACGACTGGAAAGGCGTGGTTGAAAGAAGCGTGGCTCTCATGGACATGGTCCTTAAGGATGTTCTTTTTCTCGAGTCCGGCGTTGCCGAGTTTGAGGACAAGGTTTTTGCAGGCGTTGAGGAGGACCCCGAGCTGTCTATCCACATCGAGGACTCGAACGCTGTGGAAAAGCCGTCTGTTCTCGTCCGGCGCCTTCTGAAAATCCTGGATAACGGCCTTCCCAATCACGTCGTCGCCACAGATATGCTTGTTCGTGAAAACGGTCGTCCTTCGAGACTTGTTCGATACTGGTTACCGGCCACGATAGCTCTGTTTTCTTCAACGACTGTTCTTCGACTTCTTTCCAACAGACGCGCCGACATAGCCAGCTGGATTCAGGACTTTGGGGTTACTGCACGGGACTTCTGGTTCAACTGGGTTATCGAGCCGATGCGGAAGATTATCGGGACTATCAGGCACGAATCCAACAGCGAAATCGCCATCATGAGCCGCGACAGCTTGAAGGCCGACCGAGAAAGCTTGGAACGCATGGTTGTCGACTTTGCGCTTGACAAGCCTCATTTCGCCGGAGACGGTTCCTCACTCACGGATGCCCAAATCGCCGACATCAAGATGAAGGTCAGCGAGGGAGACGTCACGCCGGTTCTTCGCGCATACGAAAAGGACCTGAGGAGCCCCTTCGTCGGAGCGGTCAAGGGTGATCTCGTCAGGTCTCTGTTGATCCAAGTCCAGAAGACCAAGGTCGATTTGGAGGTGGCTATCAGCGGTATCGATTCTCTGCTGAAGAGCCAGGAACTGGTCTTTGGCTTCATTGGGCTGACTCCTGGTGTTCTTGTTTCCATCGGCATCATTCAGTACCTTCGCGGCATCTTCGGCGCTCGCAAGGGAGCACGAAACAGCCGCCATGCCGGCAGGAGCATCAGAGTGCTCCGCAACATTGATCGCATCTTCTCGGAAGCGACGCCGGCACAGAATAACCTTCTGTCCTACAAAGACCACGGGTTGCTTCTGTGCGAGGTGCACGTTCTGCGGAACCTGATGCAGAGGGTCTTGCCTCGCGATCGGCAGCGCGAATTTCTGGAGGACCTGGACGACCTGGCCAACCTCAAGGGCATTCAGGTGCAGGTTAGAGCACTGGACCGGATTCGCTGGGCATATGGTCGGTGGCTTAAGTAAAGGCCACGATGGCCTCGAAAGCTTTAATGATTCGCATGGGTATACGGTCTTACGGGTTCAGCATCAGGTCACTACAGCACAGCGTTTATGTCCTTCGGTTAGGAGGCATCGTGGATTGTCAAGGGAGCATTGCAAACTGGTTACCGGAGCTTAGCAGGCGGCATTTGTTACTTTGAAGGCGGTCAAACCAAAAGTTGCCTTACAACGCGATATGAATACAACACTGCACAAACACTACGGACTCTGTTCATTCGAATGTGGAAAGTAGCGGCTGGTCCCATAAGTCGCTGCGCGAGGTTGAGACCAACAAGATGATGCTGTTATCGGGAGGCTGCCCCGCTCCTCGTGACCTCGAATCGGCCGCTAATATGTGAAGGACCCGTGACCGTAATGCGGATCTGGACCCTGAAGCAAGACAGTGCGATGACGTGGGTCTAACTTTCCACTCTCCTAGCAAGCTTTGGGGAGGCGGGAAACGGGCACTACAAGTATTTGGGGGTGATGGGATCGTTCGGGTCGACAACGCGTCAACTGCGAGGCGAAGCAGCTGCCTGTATTAGTTCGAGAAGGAAGGGCGACATTCTGTGTGAACGGATCGTCGTGGCCGTTGGAAACTACCTACCAAGGTAGGTAGGTTAGGTACGTGAGGTACGTGCCTGTACCTCAGGTAGGGAGGGAAAGTTTCGCCAACCCTTTTTTTTTTCTCTCCTTTACCTGGAGTACGGACTGTAATGCAGGGCAAGAAATGCTGCGCACATCTACCGTGACGCTCAGTGCTTTTCCCAACCCAATCGCATATCTGCAACGACGTGCTTTGATTGACCAGCGGGTTTTGCTTCTGTTAACGTTCCGCCGCCCTCCGACGTCGATCCGACGTACTATGGATGTAGGCCAGCCGGAGGTCTTTTGCAGCCCCCTTGGCGGCGTACAACCTCTGTAACGGCAGCATCTACCGCGTGCTGGCCAGTGACGTTGCAGGGCAAGAGACTTTGTATTGAGTAGGCAGGTACTGATGGAGGCGCCTCCAGCACAGGGCAGGTCAACCTACCGCCTACCTACCTACTACCCACATTTTCACGTCGGGTCGGTCCAGCAAGACGCCGGACCCCCCTCCCTCAAGGTGTCTTACCCCGGACGATTGGCGCCAGTCTGCCCCCCAAGTCAAGCCCAGCGATTCGATACTACGTGCCGCTTGTCCTCACAGTAAAGTGGACTGTACAGCAGTGCTTCGCCTCGTCTGCAGCCCAGACCAGTACTCACTGCGTACCTACATACACTACGACACGACAGACTATCTCGCCCATCCAAACCGATTTCCCTGCTTCCTCGATCCGACGACGCATCACGACAACTACCTACATTTCGCCCACCCCCGACTACGACTCGTCCCACCGCTTCCCGCGTCCGGAGAAGCACGCCGTTTTCCCCCTCAGATCCGGCCCCCTCGGTTCAGTCCCTGACCACCCGCCGCCAAAATGTCGAGCAACCGCAACTACGACTTCCTTGTACGTGTCGAACGCCATGCCCCTCATCACTTCATCCCTCCCTCTTCCCGCGGCCTCTTTTCTCTGAATATCGCGGCCTCCCGAACCAGCCTAGAAGCCCTCCCCATGACCTCCGACGCAAGAGAGGACAAATATGACTTTATGTCCTCGTGTGGCTGACCAGATCGCCAGATCAAACTGTTGCTGATCGGCGACTCGGGCGTAGGCAAGTCCTGCTGCCTGCTGCGCTTCAGCGAAGACTCGTTCACGCCGTCATTCATCACGACCATCGGCATCGACTTCAAGATCCGCACTATCGAGCTGGACGGCAAGCGCGTCAAGCTCCAGATCTGGGATACCGCCGGTCAGGAACGCTTCCGCACGATCACCACCGCCTACTACCGCGGCGCCATGGGTATCCTGCTCGTCTACGATGTCACCGACGAGCGCTCCTTCAACAGTACGTCTCATCCCTTCTCTCCGAGCCCTGTCTACGCTACAAATGAACTCGGTGTGGTCTACACCGCGCACGACTTCGTTTGAAGGCCGGCGAGGGCTCCTATTCTGGTGAGCATGTGAACGCTAACTGCTCGTTCGGCAGACATCCGCACCTGGTTCGCAAACGTCGAACAGCATGCCACCGAGGGCGTTAACAAGATTCTCATTGGCAACAAGTGCGATTGGGAGGAGAAGCGCGTCGTCTCGACAGAGAAGGGCCAGCAGCTCGCTGATGAGCTCGGCATTCCCTTCCTCGAGGTATCGGCCAAGAGCAACATCAACATCGACAAGGCCTTCTACTCGCTCGCCGCCGACATCAAGAAGCGCCTAATCGACAACCAGAAGAACGAGCAGCCCGCCGCCTCGGGAGTCAACGTCGGCGAGCAGGGTAGTTCCGGCGGGAAGTGCTGTTAGATGATGAGCAAAATTATCCGTACCATTTTTGGTCTGCAAACAAGATTTTCGATGCTTTGGTCCGTTCTGCGCTGTCGCCCCCGCCGTCGATGCTGTAGACCGCTTGTTTGGGGGCACGCAGTGAACTAAGCGGGAGGAAGGGAGGAGGCCCTGCACTGATTGGTACATCGGCCTGGAGGGGAGACTTGACTGTCACTGCGAGGGACATCCGGAGAGGAGGAGGCAGAGACGAGAAATCGAGGAACGGGCCCGACAACGGAAACGGGTCTCGAAAGGAGTGGGAAACCTGCGCATACACGACTTTTTCTTGCGGTAGGAACCGACCAGCGGTGGACGATCTCGAAGGCTGGAAAAAAAAGGAGTGTAAAGCGGCGGCACACACGCACGCACACTTACCCCCTTACCCTACCTATCGTCTTTTGCTAAACAACCGGAAAGAGAGAGTATCGTGTGGCTTTCATCGTCATATGGTTTGTTTTTTGTTGCCGACAACGCCTTTCATCAACCACCCTAGAGAGCAAATATCTGGTCTGGAGTTTCGGTTTTTTTCTATTTTGGGTCTTGTCCTCGTTTTTTCCTCACTAATACATCCTATTTCCAAAAAATGAGTTATGCTGTGCCATGAGTGAAATTCCTCGGGTTTATGCTATGCATATCTCGGGTATTATATGTTGTTACACCCTTTTTTTTTTTTTATCTAGGTGATGTTTGTACAGGCCTACCACACGAAGTAGGCATTGACGGTCACGCTCTGACCTCTTGAACGGGTCTGCTCCTTCCGGTGCCAGGCGCGGACGAAGCGTCGAGCTTCGTGGGCGTCCGGGAAGGACAGCACGAACCGCCCCGACTTGGCTGTCTCGTCCGTCGGGTCCCTGGCCCTCTGCTGTTCCGGGCTCATCACCGCCGGCGCCGAGTCTTCGTCCCACTCGTAGTTCTCGGGGCTGTCCTCCGCCTCAGTCAGCTGCCTCCGGCGATCCGCGCTCATGGGAAAGTACGCGCGCATGTGCTGCACCGGCCAGCCCAGGTTCCTGGCGCGGGCGTCACTGCGGATCCACTGCGAGAGCGAGCGCTGGTCGAGCGTGCCGCCTTCGAGGGAGACGATCACCTGCGAGCCGGCGCGCGGGGGAGGGTCGGGCGTCATGCTGAGCAGGCCCTGGATGCTGAAGTTCTGGAGGCGAGCCTCCGTGGCGCGGTTCAGCTTGTACATGTGCAGGTTCAGGGGTGCCTTGGACGGCGGCGCGAGGGTGAAGACTTGTTGCGGGTCGGGCTCGGCGGGGGCGATGGCAGAGGCGGGGGACTCGACGGCGCGGCTGACGAGGTTGTGTCGGCGGCGTGCTTCTTTCTGGTAGCTTGCGGCGGCAGGGTACGAGTCAAAGAGTATGAAGTAGCGGTCGAGGGGCGCGAGGCTGCCGTGGTCGTAGGCTTGCACGACTGGGAATGGAGGTCAGTTGCTGCAGATAGAAACGCACAAGAGCAGGTGTAGCCGCCTCACCTTTGCGGATGGACGCGCTCCAGCCGTCGAGATGCTGGCCCTGCGGTCCGATGCGGTAGAAGTCGCTCTCGGTGAGGTTCGGGCTGGCGTTCGACAAGATGAGCATCGCGGGCCTCTCCCTAACCGTTTCCGACTCGCTGCCGTCCTCCCTCTGTAAGGTGTTGATCCAACCCTGCAGGCCGTTGTGGTCCACAAGCCTCTCCTCCTCGAGCTGCACCGCACCATCCTTGGCGCGATCGGGGACGGGTTTCGTCTTGCTCTTGAAAAGCTCCTCGAATAGAGACGGCCCCTCTTTGGATACGTCTTCCTCGGGTTTCTGCGCGAGAAGGTCCGGAATCTGCGTCATAATCTCCCATCGCTTCTTCTGGTGCTCTTGTTTCTTGGCGGCTTTGATCTCTTTCATCTCCTTCTTCGTCAAGATCTTGGGTTCGACTGGCTTGAACGAATTGTACTCGCTCCACTCGGACTTGTCGACGTTGACGGACGTGACGTAGCGAACCTTTGTCTCTTTCTGTGCCTCCTTTGCAGTTGCATCTTTGGGTGCGCGCGGCGCCTGGCGTTTGGACAAGTCGGCTTCGGGAAATATCTCTTCGAATATCGAGGGCTCACGATTCTTCTTCTGCTTGCGCCAGTGCTTGCCAGTCTGCTTCTCCTCACGCTTTTGGAGATGAGCCGCGGCCGCAAAAGAGCGCCGATCATCCCTGCTCCATCGCGACGCCAACGGGACCAAGCGTGGTGGTGATAGCTGCAGCGGGAGCTGTCGTCTGGTTGCGGTCGTGTTCATCCGTGCAACTCTTTGCGCCGAGCTGCCCAGTCTTCGCATGTCAGCCCATTGCATGAGTCTGGAGAGATCTGCCGCCGGTGCAGAGTGACGATTGAAAGGACTCGAGGGCGGCGGTCGTGAGCGGCGGCTCCGCCGGAGGAACAGTTGCAGGTTGGTGAGGTCGGGTGGGAGCTGGTGAAGTTTTGAAGGTCGGAGCTGCAGCCGCGCCGGGTATCTACTTTGCTGGAGGTATCCGTACAGTACGAGGTACTTCGTACATCAAGTTGCAGGGGGTGGGGCGTGGAAAATTGTTAGGGAAAACGGTTTTTTTTTTCCACCGCACCTGTGGTGATCACTTACACCAGAGGTCATTCTCGACTCACAGATCAACCACGGCTTCGATCAATAGAGCCTGGTCGCAAAATCAGAAGGGTCGGAGCTCAAAAAGAGCCAGTTTTCTTATACATGTAAGGCAGCATCCTTCGCGAATAAATCCCGAGTTCACTGTGTCTTCTTGGTGCATTTTGATAGACTAGAGTCGCAACGAGTTCGTCCTCATTGGAGGGCTTCCATGGTTGTTGCCCCAGAAAGAAGTGTCGCCGCCGCAAGTCGTTGGCGCAAGAACACACAACTCACATAGAAACAGCAGGTGATCGAATAAGTGCCTTTTTCACATGGCATAAGTCGAGCAACCACAAACGGAGTGCCAGTATCAAAAGGTATCTTGGGGAGCTTATTTTTCGTCTTGAGGGGCTTGCGCAAGCTCCACATGTCCAGCACTGATTTTTGCAAATCTAATACACAGTTTGTTGACTTATCCCCAGAAAAAATGGCCAAAACGATAGAGGGAAAGGTGCGCCCTCTGGCGCCGTTCGATAAGACGCTCGAAAAATCGACCCTGAAGGGCGCGTCGCGGATCTATGTCAACCGGGACTCTCTCATTCAACTGACTGGGAGTGTCGACAACGGAAGACGCTGCATCGTGACGAGGGTAAGTCAGGATGGCACCAAGACAACGACGGTCCGAGAGGCTGCACTCTGGACTCTTTCGGACAAGAACATCAGCCCGAACATAATTCTCATGAGCGAGGCCTACCGGGAGGCCTGCGGCTTCGAGCTCGGCGATCAGCTCACAATAACAATGCATGAGAAGACCGCCGTCCCCGATGCCGTTTCTGTTCACATTCTCCCAGTCACAACCACGGACAGGGAAAAGGACGAGGCTTTCGCCTGGGAGGGCGCCTGGATTGGAGTCATCCGCTTCTACTTGGGTCAGTTTCGCCGAAACGGTCTCAGGAACTCGATGCTGACGATGCCCAGCGCGTGCCGAGCATGTCTTCCCCGGCATGAAGTTTGATTGTGTGGCACCCGGAGCCAAGCAGCTGTTCAGAGTCACTAGTGTCGACGGTCAGAAAGACAACATTGCCAAGTTTACCGTCTCGACGGCGCCGAGCATAGTCTCAAGCGAGGACGAAGTGCCTGTTCAGGAAGAAGTACGGGGAGTGACCAGACTCGACATCAAGGGCATCCCCGGGCTGCACGCCGAGGAGAAGAGGCTGAGGAGCTTCCTCCGTGGCTTCAACGCCAGGTTTTTCTACAAGGGCCAGCACGAGTCCTGCGGCATCGTAATCCACGGCGGACGCGGTACCGGCAAGTCGTACATCCTGAACCGCATCGCGGCAACAGGATGGGGAAGAGTGTTCAAGATCGAAGAGAACGACAAGTCATCTACCGTCGAGGAGGTTTTCAAGCAGGCACGCTCGCAGCAGCCGAGCATCATCCTGATTGATGGGTTGCAAGCACTCATCGGCAAGGACAGGGCCAACTCCACTGCCATCATCCACAGGCTCGGGCAACAGCTGGACCAACTGGCCGAGGAGGCGTACCAGCACGATGCGCTGCCAAATGTCGTTGTGGTGGCCACCTGCCTCGACTACATGACAGACGTACCCCCGGAGCTCCAAAAGAGCACGAGGTTCGAACTCAACATTCCCCTTTCGATACCCAACGCAGAGGGACGGCTGGAAATCCTCAAGGCCCTCGACGTCCCCGTGCATACAGAAGTCAGGGATGTTATGCTGGGCAGGCTATCGCAACAGACGCATGCGTACAATGCGAATGACCTTTGCCGCTTGATTGGCAACGCGAAGAGGATATCCGCGGAACGTCTGGATCCCGACGGCAACGGCTTCGACGAGGAGTCGATGGAGAAGCCGCAGCTCATCAGAGAGGACCTGGAGCAGGCTCTGCGGTCCACGCGGCCGACGGCCATGCACGACGTGAACCTCAAGCCGCCGACCATCCACTGGCAGGATGTGGGTGGCCAGGAGAACCTGAAGGAGGCGCTGCGCAACATGATCACGCTGACAACGACGAGCAACCCGTCCGTCCAGAAGCTGATACTGACGCCCCCCAAGGGCCTCCTCCTCTACGGCCCCCCCGGCTGCTCCAAGACGCTCTCGGCGCAGGCCATGGCCACAGAGTCCGGATTCAACTTCTTTGCCGTCAAGGGTGCCGAGCTGCTCAACATGTACGTGGGCGAGTCGGAACGTGCCGTGCGACAGCTATTCGAGCGCGCCCGCGCCGCCAGCCCCAGCATCATCTTCTTCGACGAGATCGACTCGATCGGCGGGCAGCGGACAGGAAACGGCGCCAAGAGCCAGGGGTCCGTCAACATGCTTACGACGCTGCTCACCGAAATGGACGGCTTCGAGGCGCTGTCGGGCGTGCTCATCCTGGCGGCGACAAACAGGCCGGAGCAGATGGACCCGGCGCTGCTGCGCCCCGGACGCTTCGACCGCATCGTCTACGTCGGCCCGCCGGACGCGGCTGGCCGCGAAGCCGTGTTCAAGCTGTACCTCCGCAAGCTGCCGACGGCGGCCGACGTCGACTTGGCGGAGCTGTCGAAGCTGTCCGAGGGATTCTCGGGCGCCGAGATCAAGCAGATTGTCAACGTCGCAACGGAGCCCGCGCTGAGGAAGGCACTGGAGAGCGGGGCGGACGGCCTGGACGGAGAGCAGGTGCAGGTCTGCATGCAAGACGTCGTGGCGGCCATCCAGTCGGTGCCCAAGGGCATCACGCAGCAGATGCTCGACGGCTACGAGAAGTGGTCCAAGCAGTTCCTCAAACACCAGAACCAGAAATAGAAGTTCGATTTGTCCCGCGCCAAGTCTCCGTGACTATTAAGTGAATACAATTCCGGATGTGTGAAACTTACTCTTCGATTTGCAGGCACGAGATCGATGGTGAGAAGTCGCCGTACGGCGGCGGGTGTAGGCATGATGCTGATTCGTGCTGCTGTCGTCCGGCAACTATACGCATCAAAGCCTCTTGGCATGCTGCCAACCCGCGCACGGTTGGAGCAGAGGATCTACATAATGCTATGGTCGTGTATCAGAGGCACGGTTCAAGGCCAGCTGAGTGTCTAGCTAAGCTCCTGCAGGCGTAAGGTCCTGCTTCCGCGTCTGCATCTCAGTTTGTATCGACGCCTACGTCTTCTTCTGTCTGCGCCGTTTGCTTGCTTCACATATTTCCTAATGCGACAACCGATGTGGTCTGATGTTGACAGCGGCTGAATGTCGGGCAATTCCGGGCAACAATCATGGAAAGTACGGGGCGGCTTGGGCCTTGAAAAGAGACTTTCACATGCTGCGAAACCTACGCAAAAATCGATCAAGAGAGCCCAGCTCAGCTGAATGCCACTGAAATCCGGAGTCGTGATTGGTTGCTGGCGTATCGAGAGTGGCGCGCGCTGCTGCAGTGCCCCTTGGTGCGTACGTCGCCCGCACTTCGTTTCCTGGATGGATCTTTGCGATGGCGTCTGGTGACAGCTCCGGCGAGATGGGGCCCCTGGAGGCTGACGAGGTGTGATTCAGGCCCCGTTGACTGGTTGGCCAGCGCCGGTGAAGCTTGGGTGGAGGGGCGTCACCTCATTCCGGTGTGTTGCTCGACGAGAAAGCAATCAACACGTTCAGGGGCCCTGTCGAGCTGTCCGGAAACAGCTTCCAGGTGCAATGCAGATCTGGGGATGTTTCTGAGGTGGTACCCAAACGTCGCCCGTCAATGGGCTTCCCACAAGAGGTTCATCAAGCAGAGAAGAGCAGGCAGTTGGGCCGAGCAAAACACATTCGCATGACGGTCGTTCGACACGTGAATGAGGCGGTGTGTGGACACTGGTGGCAGCTTGTCCATTGGCTGATGGTGGACGGCGGGAGCCGCTATGGCACGACTTATCGTTGAGATCGCCTTCTGTAATCTTTTGCCGGATCCTCAAGTTTTACAAAATCGAGCGCCTTTTTAGCTCTTTGCGACCACTGTCAGGGGTTTCGAGGTTTCTAACTACCAACAGAACAACACCTGCCTACCAAAGGTGAGCTAGGAAGGCAAGATACTTTGATGTACCTACATACGCAACAACGGTACCTACCCAAGGCAAACTGAGGCAGTTGAAACGTTAGGTTCAACTTGTAGTCTCATTCCCGGGAGAAGGAGCAACCCAACCCCAGCAAAGTCCCGCGTGCAGGGGCCCCCGGATCCTGAAATTGTCCACTCATCACGCTTCTTTTTTTTCTTCTGATCTGCCATCCATCGTTCGAGGCCGGACGAACGACTGTCTTCCAACCGGCGGCCACTTTCGAATCTCCCCGGCCTTCATACAAAACCGATAGCGGCGGCACCTAATATTTCTTCACTGCTCTGCTCCCCCTCTTTCTCACCTGCATCAACGGCCATAATCCCTCGTCAACCGAGCGCATTCTCAACCGCCGCCTCGACTCGACTGTCCCGTACTCCCCGGACCCCTATCAAAGCGTCATCCAATCTGCTTGAGCCCACCCTCCCACTCAGCGACAAGACCTCCCTCCCCTCCCCCACTCTCCCCTGCTTCAACAGCAACTTCTTCAATCTTCAACCGACAACTCCCCCGACAGTCGCTCCCAATGATTGAAAGCCCGACAGCAGCTGCCGAAGCCCGCGCCGAGCGGCGCTCCAAGTACCACGAGGCCGATGTCGTCGTCGTCGGTGCAGGCGTTTTCGGTTGCGCCATTGCCCATGCCCTCGCCCAGCAGGGAAGGAGCGTCATCCTGCTCGAGAGATGGATGAAGGAGCCCGACCGCATTGTCGGAGAGCTGTTGCAGCCCGGTGGCATTGTCGCCCTCCGCCAGCTGGGCCTTGCCGACACGCTCGAAGGCATCGATGCCATTCCCTGCTACGGGTACAAGGTTAGCTTCCACGGCCAGGGAGTCGACATCCCGTACCCCTCCTTCGACGAGAACGGTCGCATCGTCCAGGCCTCCTCCGGCCCCGAGTCCGCCGCCAGCGTGAAGCAGAAGGAGGGCAGGTCTTTCCACCACGGCCGCTTCATCATGAACCTCCGCAAGGCTTGCCAGAAGCAGGAGAACATCACCATCTTCGAGACCGAAGTCACCTCCACGATCCGCGGCGACGACGAGGACACCGTTCTTGGTGTAAGATCCAAGACGACGGATGCCGCCACCGGCGAAAAGAAGGACGATTATTTCTTTGGCCAGCTGACTATCATCGCCGACGGCTACGCCTCCAAGTTCCGCAAGGAATACCTTCCTCAGGCCCCTGTGGTTAAGTCCAAATTCTACGCTCTCGAGCTCATCGACGCCCCCATGCCTTCCCCGGGCTTTGGTCATGTTGTCATCGGCAAGGCCTTCCCGGTTCTACTCTACCAGATCGGCACCCACGAGACCCGCGCTCTCATCGACGTGCCTGCAAACATCCCCGAGGCCTCGCCCGCTGCCGGCGGAGTCCGTGGTTACATCAAGAACTGCGTCATGCCCACGCTGCCGCCCGAGATGCGGCCCTGCTTCGAGGCCGCACTCGCCGACGGCAAGATTCCTCGCTCCATGCCCAACTCATACCTTCCCCCCTCTCGCCAGACGGCGAAGGGCATGCTCCTCCTCGGCGACGCTCTCAACATGCGTCACCCCCTGACCGGCGGTGGCATGACGGTTGCTTTCAACGATTGTGTCATCCTCGCCGATCTCCTGCAGCCCTCGCGCGTGCCCAACCTGGCCGATCCGAAGGCTCTCGAGAGCACCCTCAAGGAGTTCCACTGGCGCCGCAAGAGCCTGACGTCCATCATCAACGTCCTGGCCATGGCTCTGTACGCCCTCTTTGCCGCCAACGACCGCCAGCTGCGCGCCCTGAAGATGGGCTGCTTCTCCTACTTCCAGCGCGGCCACGCCTCTGAGCCCATGGCCCTCATGGGTGGTCTGGTGCACCAGCCCTCCAGGTTAGCGTACCACTTCTTCAGCGTCGCCTTCCTTGCCATCTGGCTCAACGCATGCGACGTCATGAGCGGAACCGTTGGTTTCCTCAAGGCGCCGCTGGCCCTCATTGACGGCATTCTCATTCTCTGGAGAGCGAGTGTCGTGTTCCTGCCCGTCATGTGGCGCGAGCTGCGCTAGTAGAAACGTCTGCCACGGAGTAAACGAGAAACATGTTTTGAGACATGGGTAAAGCGGCGTTAGGCGGACGAGTGATGAATTAAAGAAAGACCACAAAAGAGCTATCCCCCCGATCTTCTTTCAGGAGGACTTCGGTTGTATATATTACGCGCGCCACGCATGCGCCACACCATCCCTGGGACGAAAGCGGATCATTGGATCACTGGATTTAGATACAGGCGTATCTGGCCATATAATAATCATAATCTGTTAAAACATCGGTCTGTTTAATGTGCCAGTTCTGTGCCAATGCTTTTCATGTGGGACAATATCTTGGAAGCGCAACGAGTGGACTTGAGGTTTGGGAGAGTTCAGGAACACCACAACGGCGATTCGTTCGATGCTCGTTCTGCTTCTCATCTATCTCTATATTCAGCCTGAATCGACCTACTGTGCTTGCAGATGACCTCGCGGCCGTCACGATCTGCCTAGGTATGAGGACATATTCGAGCGAGAACTCGCTGTTCTCGCCGCGAACGCTGGGTCAGATCTCTCCGATGCGCTCCAGGAGTCATGTTGACAGCCCTAGAGGCTTGCGAATCCCAGTATATTACGAGGTGAGGTGAAAGTGTCACCACTTGGCCATTGGACAATGCGTTTGGGCGTTATACTATCTTCGCACTTTGCGACCACTCCCGCGAGCCCCAGCCAACTTTCGGTGTTGATTGGATATGGAAGTCGAGGACACTCCTAGTAAAAGCTTGATGTGCTCATTCTTGATGTTTTCGAATGAATGTTAGTCTGCCGAGACAATATCCATCCATCAGAGCAGAAGCTCAGTGTAAGATACACAGAGAATTATACGACTGGCTACAGCTCTCCTGCTTCTTCTGCTTATCGATATTACGAGGCAGACCTCGGAGGGGAAAGAGAGCAGCATTACATGAGAACAAGTGATAGTATAAAATTTTCTAGATCCTCGTGGCTTTGCTCCTTAAAATCTAACGGTGTTCAAGAGCAACGCGGAGCAGATGATGGCTCGGTCTCTAGGTACCTACCAGAGGAGAGAGAGGGGTGTTGCCCATGTCCTCGAACCAAAGCAGGAAACACTATGAAAAGAACCGGACTGCGGCAAGGTACGGAGATATCTACCAGTCGCTGGAGTCGGGAGTGGACCAGTACGGGAAGGAGCAAGGCAGGAGCTCTCCTCGCCCCTGCCTCTTACCACGTGGGGTAGGCCGCAACTGCCCGATATATCTCTACCTACCAACCTACCCCCCTAGGCAGCAGGTATATAGGGAGGGTCAACGTCTCCTTCTTTCACAACCAGCCGCCTGGGGAAACCTTGGCCGAGTAAGGAACTGTTGGGTTTAGAAATGCCCTTGAACATCGTGCCAAGTTCATTACCCTCGGCTGGAGGGCGCAGGTTCGATTCCTGCGCGCGATCTTTTTTTGGCCTACTTTTAATTCCTTGCTTGGATAGCAACACTCCTGACATCTCTACAACATTTGCTTCGACACGCACACATTCCCTGTCCTGCGCATCGGGTGCAGATGAACGTATCTTATCACATATTATTCTAATGGTTCCGTGAAAAACATCGTTACTTTCTTGCCTGGGCGAAGCATCTTATACATCTAGCCTTCTTTGGGAACCCCGCGGCCGCGGGATTGGACTGTAGGTCGCGGTGGTCCTGAGGTGTTTGGTGAAGTGAAGTGAGGGGGGACCAAGACCGAAGAGTACCTTGACTAGGGACAGCAGATCAGTGACAGGTACAGCATAGGCAAATAGCATTATTTTGCTTCGTTTCACAGGCCCATGGAGCACTGATCTCGTAGCCAGTGTGTAGAAAGGTTCTGATGTCACCGTCGTGGAAGTGTCTCAACTCGCGCAATGCATGCATTCATACCATACGGGTCTTTCCTGGCCGTTTCCATTTGTCTATGCCTTTCTATCTAACCGTGCAGTGCCCAATGCTGCATAGAAGCTTTTGCCCACCGCCTACTTCATTCAGGAGCCGAGAGCGGACATGCCAGGGCGTAAATACCTGCCCTAGTCCATTGACACGAGATCAATGAAGAACGAAAAAGAGCGTGCAGCCAGAAAGACGGCTTCACGTCAGTCTACGACGGTAGACGCCCATCATCCAACTGCCCCTGAGCACCGCGAGGCCAATAGCCATCTTGATGCTGTCCGAAATGACGCTGAGCTTGCTTCCAGGAACCTCGTGCCAATCGACAGGGACCTCGGCGACGCGGATACCCGGGCTGGTGCCAATAACACTGCCGTCGTCTCCGAGCACGGGGGCGGGAGGGGCCGATTCAGCGAGCAGGAGCATCTCAATGTCGAAGATCCAACCCTCGGTGTGCATGTAGGGGACGATGTGTGGGAGAGCTGCGCGGGTGAACAGCTTGAAACCACACTGGGTGTCTCGGAGGCGGGAGGTCGCAGGTGGCGTGAGGATCATGAGGACGAGGTGGAAGGAGCGCATGAGGAAGTTGCGGAGCGCAGAACGCTTGGCATATTATTAGCAACCATCGACAAGCCGAAGTTGACAGGGGAGCTTACCTTGACGACGGCCTCGCTGCCGACGAGGTGGGCGCGGCTGCCAATAGCAACACCGCGATGCGAGCCGTCGACGACATCCTCGCAACCCTGGATCAAGCGGCCAAGGTCGCTAAATTTCGTGGCACCGTCGGCGTCGGCGAAGAGAACGTACTCGCCGCGAGCGTGGCGGAAGCCGTGGGTCACAGCACCACCCTTTCCGCGATTGCGCTCGAGCTTGAGGACACGGAGGATATCATGAAGACCGTTCTTCTTTGCGAAGTCGAGGCAGATGTCTACAGTGCTGTCCCTGCTACCGTCATCGACAACAATGATTTCGTAGCCGGTCAAGGCCTCGGAGGGCGCATTCTTGGTGCGGCGTCGAGGGGCCGTAGGGCTAACGAGGGGCTTGCTGGTAGAGGACGGGCGACCGAAGTTCTCGTCGAGATAGGCTACTGCCTCCTCGAGCGTGGGCAGGATGCGGGTTGCTTCATTATAGGCCGGGAGGACAACAGTCAGGCGCACATCGGCGGGGTCGATGGTTGCGCCAGAGTCCGGGACGTCGCGGGGGTCGGTCAGGTGGGCGCGAGCTTCGGAGACGCGGCGCTCGGCAAACCAGCGATCGAACCAGCAAGGCGCAGTGACCTTGACGAGCTTTCCAGAGGCGGAGGAGGTCAAGTATGCCTTCTCCGAGGGCAGGACGGCGCGGGGCTTCGGCGCAACGAGGTGGAGGGTGACGAAGACCTGTGATTGAAACGATCAGCGCCAATTGGCTTCTGGATGACACATGGGATGAAGACAAGAGGCAATGATTGGTAACAGAGATGTAGCTTACAGTGAGTAGGCCGAATGCTCCAAGAATGAGCAGCGCGACGCCCAGAGTCGGCCACGATGCTTGGGTGACCCGGTCCATGGCTCTATGCCTGTCGCAGGTGTGACCGTGGGGCGTAAGATTGCCCAGTCGGTCTGTGGTACTTGGAGGAAAGGAATGTGTGGTAAGAAAGATTGCCCTCCGTTACATACGACAAGGAAGTAGGAAAGAAGAGGCAAAAAAAGGACTGCAGCTGGCAGCTGCAGCTCAGACAAGACAATGAGATGAGCGCAGTGTAACTCACAGCACCCATTCCGGGATACGTAATGCGGAACAGCTGCACTGAGCTCACAGGAGCCCCCCTTTTGTGGCTTAACGAGGCTGGCCAATGGGGGACACTGCGCTGTGTGGAGGGGTCTGTCCCCTGTGGGAACACTGGGAGCGTGCCTGCTATTTTCGGCTTGTGGGGGAAGGTAGCCTTGCATTAGTGCATGGATCTGGCTGCTGCTCTCCAAATTCCAGATGGGTCTTTGCAGCTCTATGAAATGCAACTTTGCCATGAATCGCGCATTCTTCCGGGGAAGGATCGTCTCTTTTTAGCAGGCATGCAGTGACAGCCTGCACCCAGCTGGCTGGTACTAATGAAGCACAGCAGCCACAGCTGTTGTTTCTTCAGCACCAGTTTCAGGAGCAATGGAACGTTCAAAATACTAGAACAGCTGCAGACTCAAACACAACTTTATCTAAGACTTCCACCTTACCATCAAACAACAGTCGCATCATTGAGTTGCCAACACCTTGGCAAAGCAGTATGAGTATTCGAGGACGCCACACTGCTTGAGCAGAGATGCCAATCACACTCGAGACAGGAGTCATGCTGCTCCCAGGGCCTTGATGCCGCGCAATCACCAGCTCGAAGTATCGTTTCTTGTGCGACGGATTCATCTTGGTACAGGAAGCTGCCGACATTACATATACGGGCAGGCTTACATAGGCAGGTCCGTCCCGTCATGTGGCCACGGAAGGTGGCATCCGCGCCGTCTGGCCCGATCCGGGTCCCGTACCCAGAAAATGCAGAGTCCCCTGCTCGAACTGCCAAAACGGAATCGCCAGAGACGCCTGAAGATGGCTACGAGGATAAGCCCCCCGAAACCGAATATTTCGAAGAAACCTACTTGGGTGATTCGGTGGCCACGTTTTCGCCTCCACACGTGGCGCGTAAGCTGGCGAGGCGTCGCATTAAGTCCCCGTTTGAATCCACCACCACCCGGCTTGGACGCATTTCAGAGCGGCTCCTAGTGTACACCACTAGGTAGTGCTATTCGCCAGAAAACAACATGGCATTCCGCATCGTCAACATCCTTTCCCGCGCCACCTTGGGCTGGCCAGGGCGCGGTCCTCATCTCATTTAATCGAATCTTGCCCAATGGCATTGGCCTCCAAAAGCCATTACGGGAGTGGTCAAGCCATGCCATGGGTTGAAAAGCTAATCACCAGCTCCCGGGAGCGAGCGCGTGCGTTCCATCTTTTGGCACCGTTCTTAACCGCCCTGCCGGTTCCTCAAAGCCACTGAGTAGCCCACGCATTAGCACGGTTGCGCGTTGTGTGGAGATTACACCACGAGCCATAGATAGCTGTCATCTTCCCATGAACAGTCATCTCTGGTATTACTCCAAGCTAGAAGGGAACGCAGAAAGGCGACGAGAGAAACAGGAAACGTTCCATTTCCCTCGGGCCTCCTTCCCAAACCACCCCAGGGGCTCTGCCGCGCCTGGGCAGCTGGAAACGCCAAGACTGCCAGTACCCAGCTCGAGGCCATCATCCCAAATCTACATTACGTCCAAGAACCTGCAGAGGACCCAAGAGACCGGGCTGAGTCCGAACGGAGCAAACAGACGGAGTGTGAGTGTCGGACAGAGAGAAAGAGAGGCAGGGTGAATGCGCCGAAGGTGGCACCGCATATGCCATGCGCTGCACAATCCTCCGCCATCACCCAATATTTCACCGACCCTGCATGCGTATTCGGCCGAACACACTTTCTGACAGACAAGACTGACATGCAGCCTAGGACTGTTCCCTCAGGGGACTGGAGGCGAGAAAACGATGAAAACGAGCCGAACGAGGACGATGAAAAGGAAGGGCGAGCAGGCCGTGGTCACCCGGACGAGATGCCTCTTGTGTTATTTTTCGCTTACAACCCGTCTAGCCCGTTCCGCCCACCTACTTAGCGGGTGTCTTGCATCGCGGATGCGTCCCGCCCATCCCTCTCGAGAGTTGGTTCGTCTCAATTCGTCCTAGATAACATGCAGGCACTTGCAAAAGATGAGCTGGCCTACCACACCAACAAGACCAGCCGCGCATACGCCCCCCCTCCAAAGAGAAAAAGCGGCCCGCGCATTGGGGGCTCCCGAAATGTTAATAGCGTCCGCCGTTCGTGGGTTTGCTCGGAGGCAAACATCCATCCCACGGAGATCTCCTCTTAGTGGATCTGGGACGCTGCAGAAGAGGGCTATCAGAAGACCGAGCTCTAGACCGCCGGTGGTCCCTGACGATCCCAGCCTACTTGTCTGTTTTCTTCATTTCGTTTTTCAACGGAGACAATCTGTGTGCTTGCGCGACCGCGGCTGGGCCCTTGGGGGCACCTCCGATGGCACCTTTGACAAGCGCGCTGGCACCCGATAGTCGTGAAGATCCTACTTAAACCGCCCGCCGGACCTCCAGACTTCGCAGGAGATGGAAGAAAACTTTTTCCGGTCTAGGTACTGCTTAACCTCGTCCATGCGCCCGAACGAGCGCGCGATTGCCTATTTGCCTATTTCTCCAGGTCGATTGGCCGGGCACAGGTCCCTCGAAGCTAATGACAAGCGTGACGTCTGTTCACAATCACAAGTAAGACAAACGCTTAAAATTCAAGGTTTCCCGCGTGGCGCCCGTGAGCGACAGGGGTGGGGGAGATGTCTACCGAGATATCGTATTCAAAGCCCGTGGACGGTGAGGCTAGCTCTGACGGGATGAGTCTGGCGCTGCCGTTCGCTGAGACCTCTGTTTTCTTCCCTCCCTCGGATGGAGCTAGTCTAGTCAGGTCAGCAGTCCTCCCGAGGATTGTCTCACACTCGTGTCTCTCGTTACACCGCCCAGGAATATCGTACCATGTGCCTCTGGTAGAAGCACGTCACCAGAAAATGAAGGGAGAGAGCACCGGAGCATGGAGCAGTGACGTTTGTTAACTTGCTTTTTTTGTATCTGTTTTGATAGTAGCTCACCCCCCTGGCCTGTCCTTGATTACGGCTAATAGGACATGCCAACACTAGACCAGGTGGCTAGATTTTGGGGTAGATAACATTGTTGTTTGTAGCCTGCCATATCGCTAGGTGTTTGTTCATCGGGCCACCTCATCGAATATGGTAAAAGTAGAAAGAAAATGGAAAGGAAAAAGTCTATGGCTCCCAGTCGGTATAGGTTTGGTCATGATGCGGTCGTCATATAGTATAGTAAGATGCTTGTCGGATCCAGTCTGAAGCTCGATCCTGAAAGAAACATCCAGTCCTGTTCGTTTTTGTTGTTGTTGTCAAGCAAAATGTCGCTGCTGGGGTCCAGCGGCAGCGACAGCGATAGAGAAGTGAAGGGTGAGATAGATAGTTTGTCATGCGTTTTCCCGGTCCAAGTGTTGCATGATTCGACCGCAAAAGCCAAATTGGATATAAAACATTTGCCCTTGAAACGCCGCCGTGGCTCCCTTCCACGTGTGCTGCAACCCGTAAAACAGCCGCTGCTAGATTAGCGGCCCTCGATCGGCCTAAACCGCAACGGCCGAGCTCTTTGTTGACCACCGACTCTTCTTTGTCAACTTGGAGCCGGGCTGCTTCGAAAGGCGCTTCGATGACTTAGGGGCAGAGACGATCTCGGCAGGAGCGGCAGTCACCATCTCAACGGCGACGGCCTTGTTGATGGCGTCGTTGGAAATATGGGGCGGGGTGGTGTCGCGGCGTGCAGACACGTAAGAGACGGTGGGGATCGTGTTGGGCTTTTCCGTGTGCGAGTCGATCGTTTCCAGTTCGGTGAAGCGTGTTACCTTAGACTTGGAGGTGCTTCGGCGGTCCTTTTGCTTCATAGCCGATGGTGCCGTCGTAGCGGGTGGCGGCGCGTACGTGTAAGCGGACGGCTCGTCTCCCTCTTCAACGGACTCGTAGACGGGCTCGGGGGTTACGCAGGCAGCCGGAGTCGTGGCGGCGGATGATCTGCCCGACATGGGGGCGGAGAAGGGGGCGTTGTTGACGTTGAAGTTGAAGGAAGAGAGGGATCCCTGGGCCGACGAACGGGTCGAGGCAGACGAGGAAAGAACAGGCTGAGCGGCCTGTTGAGCGTTCACAGAGCTGCCGAACTGCATGGGCGGAAGGGAAGGCATGGGCGGGATGGAGTTGAAGCCGCGCATCGAAGGAGGGGGCCTTGTCTTATCGGTGGGCGACGAGGGTTGCGGGCTCTTGGGCGAGCTGTCACCTCGGTCAGATGCATCTGACGCCCGGCGAGAGCTTGGGTGCAGACGATGAGCATGAATTGCGGCGGCGTTTCGAGGGACATCGGATGAACCGAGAGAAAATGGCGGCATTGACTGGTGGCGAGACGGCTTCATCTCAAGATCCTCCTGGGAGCTGGTTGACCGGCTCGAGCTATCGACCGCAGACCCGCCTGTTGCTT
>WIGM01000528.1:0-31222 GCA_014235935.1 Colletotrichum musicola | reverse complement strand
AAGCTAGCTGCTGTTGTGTTTGTACTGATACTCCTGCTAGAATGGGTGGTGTGGTCCTCCAAGAGGAAGGCAGGAGGAAGAGAAGCTTATTAAGTATACTTTTAACCTAGATTCCCAATCGTTTCCTCCCTAGATTAGTAGTATAGAAAATATAACTAATCGACTACTCGCCAACCGCGATATACCCCTAGTCGGAAAGTGCTAGGCTTCGAACTTCGTTAAGCGACAACTATAGCTCTGGACGTACTTTCCTTCGTAAGTACGACTACAAAAGGGCCTAATACAAAGATCTAGACGCGATAAACGCATAGTTTTAGCTTATAGCGAACATAGTTACAAAATACAGTATTACGGACTCGGATATCTATAACTTCAACAAAACTAGGTTTATAATAGGCCAAATTACGTCTAGAATAGTTATAACGAGTACCAAAAGGCGTTTAAATACAAAAATAATATAGCCTAGTAACTATAAATGGGTTATAGTTATCTAAACTATTAGTTTGTCGGACTATAACGTTCTACTATATATTATCGTTATAGGGCAATATTACCTCTCTACCTAGTATATAGAAACGGGTCTACTACGCGACTAGGTCATTATAATATCTAAAAATAGATAGATAATAAACGAAAGAGGCCTAGATTAGCTATAGCACTTTAATCGGTATACAAAACCACATATACAAGGTAGCTATTGTTGAAGGGAAGGGCCATATGTGTATGGCCTAGGCGAAGGTGCACGTACACTTCGGCGTTTACGCAGTATATTGGAGTTAGTGGCTCGTATGTAACGTGGCGCACTAATTTCCTTTAGGGGTACGCGTGCGCGAAAACAGCAAAAAGAACACGAACAATCAATCAATACAACAGGGACAAGAGTGCCCATATAACCCCTACGAACGTACACATCTACAATTCTTAATAATTAACAGTCTAATACCCATTATAAGTACTAAAAGACCCTCTAATACAATAAAAACGACGAACAAAAAGATAAATACAATAACCCTTAACAAACTAGCCGACTAACCAGTCTAGTACAAAACTCTAAAGGGACGCACAATAACCTACAATATCTAGGATTAGATAGACCTAACGATAACTCTACCAAACGTCCAAATAGTCAAGTCGAAAGCACTATTACCATCAGACTTCATATAAAGTAGTAATATAACAGAGCCTATTAGTACACTTATAGACCTTATAAAGACTAATTACAAAGTCTATACCTAAATACAATAGAACTATAATAATAATATATATATATATAACTATAAATCGATAGTAATATAAGAAATCTAGAACTAGATTATAAGTATAGTATTTAAAAAATATATAGACACGTACTATAAATTAGAGAACAATCTATACAACTAAATAGTTAACCTTAAAACTATAGCTAGTATTTCTAATAATAAACTCCAAAGTACTATACAAGCCGAATATAATAAATTCTTATAATAGTATTAACTTAATACTAAAGTAGAAATCGAGAAGTAGCTAAATTAATAAGAGACTATAATACTTCATTCCTAAAAAACAAAAGTGCCCAAAATTAACGATACTAGTAAGTAGCTAGAAGAGCTACTAATAATACTATTTAGATTAGTAGTTAGTTAATAATTAGCTATATATTAGATTAATAGTAATATAGACCCTACTATCGCTACTATTATAGGCAATATATACTAATTCTTATGTATTAATACTAATTAACTAGTAGTCGGCCCAAAAATCGATATCTCTAAAGGGTCGTTTAGCCCTATAACTAAGGAGAAAACCAAATCGACAACTAATAAACAATATCGCTAGACATATAGTTTAGGGGACAACAACAGATACCCTATATACATATTCTATAGGCACCTACTACTAAAGTACCAATACACCATACTAGAAATCGCACCCAAAGACTAAGTACCCAACAAGACAACACAAGAAAGAATAAACAACCACTTAAAGGCAAATAACGACCTCACTAAGCGTATAAAAAAGGTCAGAGACAAGCTAAAAGCAGAGGACAAACTATTTCTACAAAAGGCCTAACTATATAGGCAATATCTTAGAACTACAAATATAATATAGCTTCATAGCACCTTCACAGTCCAACTATCGACATTAGCCTACCTACTATACAAGTCAGTAATATACAACAGTAGTACGAGTATCTACATCTTTAATAATAAGAATAGGTTTATCAACCTACGCTAACTAGAGGAAAGAGACTACTTTTGGGCAGGAACTATACAAGTCCCTATTAAGGGATATAGCAAAGTCGATATCTAGGCTGTAGCAAACCATAACAGCAAAAAGGTAAAACTTTACCTATATAACGTTACCTACTACCCAAATTTTCTTACTAACCTAGTATCGTTCTATTACCTTAGGAAACTAAGTATATAGTAGGATATATAACTAGGGCAGAACTACCTCTATAGAGCGGACAGTACATTTGTCTATTACTTATACAAGAAACATAACTAATAAGTTATCGAAGATATACCTATAGATATAATAGAAAGGGTATCGTTCCTAGCGGTAAGAAATACTAGATAAAAGAAAAGATATCTCTATAGTACTACTAATCTATAGTACTGTAGGATAGGCTACCCAGAAGTAGGCGTTCTCGAGCACCTCGTTAATACCTTAAGGGGTATAAGTATTATTAAAAAGAACTAGATAGGTAAGATAACGATTACCGATTGCGACGCCTGTGCGACCTTAAAAGCAAAACGAATAGTATTACAAATTCTTCATAAATCTCTCTAATAGTCCTAGCTAAGTGACTATATAGCTATTAACTTCTATACTATTAACCCAGTAGGTTATAGAGGGTATATATCGGTAGTAATATTCATAGACTAAGCAATAGGATATATATAGGACTATTACCTACTAAACCGTACAACAACTACACTAAAGGAGGTTATCTAGTAGTTTATCGCTATAATAGATATCTAATACTCTATAGTAGTAAGGGTTTTCGAATATAATAGCGAGATCGCGGCTATATATATATAAGTACGCGAGGCAATCGAGGAGGTTAGTTAACGTTTTAAACTATTGGTACCTAATACTTAGGTCTAAAATAGAGGGGTAGAGAGGGTAGTAGCTGTAATTAAGGAGAAAGTTAGAACTATAAGAACTACTATAAAGTTACTAGAAATAATATAGTTAGAAATTATTAGAGTAACTATTTATATTTATAACTAGATACCTTTAGTGGCTAGGGGGTAGAAATTACTATTTGAACTATTCTATTGAAACTACTAGGATATCGATATTGCTAAACTATACTAAGGTTATATATGCGCCTATAACTATAAAACGTATACTCTTATGGTAGATATATAACTTAAATAGAAAAGATCCCGGAAACTATTACTAAAAGCCTAGATCGATTACTTTATTAGATATAGTTCTAGTAACTTATATTATATCTAAAACTCTATAACGAACTAAGTTATTATTTTAAGAAATATATTCTTTAATAAAAAAAACTTACTTTAGTAGTAATATTACTAACCTAAAAGATAACCTTTGGTAAGTCGATATAGAAGTCTTACTAACCTTACTCTAAAACTTAGATATAACTAATGAACTACCTATATTAACAGTACACTATTATAATATAACTAATAAAGAATATAATAGTCTTCTTAATATTTACGATAAATTACTATAAACTAAAGAATAATAATACTATTATACAAAAGCTCAGTTTTAGCTAATAATACTACCTATTTTACTAAACTCGTCCTTTATTACCTAATTATTAGAAGTACTTAGGCTAAAGGGGTGGAAGAAGAGGAGGCACACTACTAACTCCCTAAAGAACGCAAAGAACTAGGGTGCCTATATAAGGCCTACCCTAAGGACTTCCTAAAAAGCTACTTTTATAGCGAGTACTTTTATGAACAAATATAGAAAGAACTAGTCTCCTAACATAGAAAATACTAGCTAGATAGGGAAATACTATACTATTAATAATAGGGCCTAAATAGACCTTAACCGTATTAATTATAGCTATAAGGTTAGTAAAGGCCTATCTATAGTAGTTAATAGAATAGACGGAGTAGATTATAACGTTAACGAGAAGGGAAGTCAAGTGGACTATACCCGCGTTAATTATAGCCCTAAGGCCGTTATTAAAACCAATTAAGATATCACTATTAATAAAAAGGAGGGTTAACTAGACCATACCCGCGTTAATTATAGCCATAAGGTCAGTAATAATTACATCTAGAAAGTTAACTGTTATAGGGTTAATTATCCCCTATTGCTAAAGGACTATATAAGACTTAAAGGCTATTTATATAAGGCTGAATTTCTAAGGGCCAAAAACGACTATATCTACAGTTACTAAGAGATAGATACTTAGGAGGTTGTTGACCGTAAGGAAGCGAGAGGACATTAAGTCCTTAATTACTACTAGGTATATATATATAAGTACAATAAAAATAGGAAGTTTATTAAATATAAGATAAGACTCGTTATAAGAGGAGATTAGTAAGCTAAAGATATAGTTAGGGATATATATACTACTATATTAACTAGTCTATCGTTTCAAACACTTATAGCTATTACTACTAAGTACAATCTCAAGCTTCTATAATATAACATAGTTAACGCGTTTATATACGTCCCTATAAATAAGATTGTATATATAGAGATACCACTAGGCTACAAAAAAGCCGGTAAGGTATTACGTCTAAAAAGGATATTATATGGCCTACAATAGTCGCCTTTACTTTAGTAACGATACCTTAAAAATAGTCTAAAAACGATAGGAATAAAGTACGTTACGGATAAGGACTGTTACTAGCGAATAGGGAAGATACTCTTCTTCTTTTATATTAACGACTATATTCTAGTGTTTCTACCCGAGTGCCGTAGTAAAGCCATAGAGCTTATAGACCACCTCAAGGAGATATATTACCTTGAAGGCGGGGACGATCTTCACTGGTTCCTTAGGATAGAAGTGACTAGAGATAGAGGCAATAAAAAGTTATAGTTATTGTAAGTAGTGTACGTAAACAAAATCAATAAACTCTATAGAATAGGCTCACCTACGTATAAGCACAGAAGGACCACTAATATCCCTATAGGACAAGAAGAGCTACTCCTATCGTTAGGAGTTACTAGCTACTAAAGTGTCAACGCGTACCAAAAGAAAGTGGGATTAATTATATACTTGGCCGTTATGACCTGGCCGGATATTATATTCGTAGTTAGTCGACTAGCTAGACATAACTAGAACTCCGATAATAACTACTACAGAACTACTAATCGTATCCTTTTATATATAAAAGTATTTTATATTGGAATATAATGGTTAGATCGATATACTAGTTATAGCTTTGGACGCTAGTTTTATAGATAACTTATCCGACCATAAGTCGTTATAAGGATATACTATTAAACTCTTTGGTGGACTTATTAGCTAGAGGGCAAACAAATAATTAACTATTATAACGTCGATAATAGAAACAGAGTTACTCGCTCTATCTTAAATAGCGAAAAAGGCAATGTTCGCTAGTAGGTTAATATTAGTCCTATAACCGAGTATCTCTAAAACAACTACCTAAGTTACTATCTAGTATAACAACTAGTAAACGATACGTCTAGTTAAGAGCGACTTCGTTAAACTATAAACGAAACTCTAATATATCGATATCTATAACTACTGGCTGCGCTAGGAGGTAATAAAAGGCACTATCGATATAACCTATATACCCACAGCGAGAATAATCACTAACGGACTCACTAAGGCACTAGGCAAACAACAATTCAACAACTTCATTAACATACTAAATCTAAAGTAAGGAAAGGAGGTAAATACCTCATAATTATAGGTACTTATACAACACTATAGGGACAGATTATGCCCTTTAAAACGACCTAATTTGAAGGGGTGTGTTAAAGGGAAGGGCTATATGTGTGTGGCCTGGGCGAAGGTGTACGTATACTTTGGCGTTTACGCGGTATATCGGAGTTAGTGGCTCGTATGTAACGTGGCGCACCAATCTCCTTCAGGGGTGCGCGTGCGCGAAAACAGCAAGAAGAACACGAACAATCAATCAATACAACAGGGACAAGAGTACCCATACAACCCCTACGAGCGTGCGCATCTACGATTCTTGACAGCTATCGCCTCCTTATCGTCGATAGATACAAAAGTCACTATACCGCCGACTTTAAGATATATTATAAGGAAAACAATATCGTTATACTCTATATACCGGCTCATTCGTCTTATTTACTTTAGTTCTTAGATATTAAGTGTTTTGGGCCCTTAAAGAAGGCGTATAGTCGATAAATTAAGGATAAGATATACTAGAGTAATACCTATATTACAAAAGAAGACTTCTTTTCTATATTTTGCGATATCTTTATATAAGCCTTAATGGTAAAAAATATCTAAGGTAGTTTTAGAGGGACTAGACTTGTTCTTTTAAGTACTAAAAGTATGCTCTTAAGGCTTAATATTAAGTTACACACTCTAACACCTCTAGGGTCCCTCCTAATAATACCCCCCGCGTGGACTTCTCGGGCACCAAACAACCCAATAGAAGTATCTTCTCAGTCCAAACTTATTAAGAACTGAATCTCTAGGTATCAAAATAGCTCACTAACTTTAATTATTAAAACTATAAAGTATTTATTAAAGGGAGCTCGTAGGTTTATATACTAAATTACTTTATTAAGGTTTAAGGTCTAGATCCTTTAAGAAGAGAATAATATACTTAGCCAACGCTAGAGGGTAAAGAAAACCCGTCTTAGATAAGGAGGGAGTCTTACTATAGCCGAGGTAGAGGACCTTTAATCATAGAGGGAAGTTATAGCTTAGATTAAGGAGGAAACGCGTTGGAGGAGTGGTCGCTAGCTAAGGACTGAGATGGGCTAATGGCGATATAGTGTCTATAGGAATACTGGTTATAATGCGCGAACATATCAATTCACTAAAGAAATGTCTAATAAAGAGGATTCTAAGTAATTTTAATTAATTTAATATTCTAGGTATTATTTTGTTATTATATTTATAAAGTAGTCGCGGTTAGGTGGTGCGCTCGCTTGTCTAGTACGCTCGCTTATTAACTATGTTAAACTATATTATAGAAATTTAATAAACTATATTATAATAGTATATATTTTAAAACCTTATTTGTAAGTATTAGTTAATTAAGTGTTATTAAATAATATTTTAACTAATAAAAATAATAATAAATATTTATATAATTTATTTATATTAAATTATATATTATACGTATTTTTACTTTTTATATAATATAGTTTATTAGTCAGCCGCTTATATTAGTTAACCACTCGTTTTTTTCTAGCTTACTTAATCCTAAAGTACTTAAACCTTTAATATATTATTACTTTATAACTATAATACTAATCTATATATAAGATGATAAAATCATTCTTACGATCGAGGTAATTTAATCCACACATATAAAAGGCAGCAAATTAAGTATTGCGCGTGTAGTAGCTATATATAGAGTATCGAGGAGTAGTTTATATAATAGAATAAACTACTGACCCTAATATAAATATACCTAACCCGATCGATATAAACTTAATCTAATTAAAGAAAAAGTACTTCTCTAATACGTTACTAAGTAGGATTCTAAAGGGTTTCCCTTATGACTTACTAGTATAGAAGATATAACTAATTTCCTACTATGAGTATATAATAGTAAGCTTATTAATAAGCGTTAGACTAAGTAGTTTATAGATTTATAACTATTATTAAGAATTTAATTTAATTATCTATATAATTATTAAAGGACTCTTTAAGAAAATTCTAAAGTTATTAAAAAGTAGTTAATATTATTATATAATATAATAGCTAAGTATAGGATTAGAGAGGGGGATGTATATAATTTCGATAAGACTATAAGGGCTAGCTTTTAGAACGACTAGTGTTATAGCTTTTAGGCTAAAAAGCCTAAAAGCCACAACAGCTACAGCCCTAATAGTTAGAGTACGGCATATAACCGTAAGTTAAGTAAGGCCTTAGTATAAGCTTCACAGACCCCTTATACTTAGTCGTAATTAAGTATTCCTACTATTACTTATTTTATACTCCTCTTTTCTAGTTTAGGATCTTTATCTATAGTGCTTAATTAAGGAGTTATTTTACTATTACTCTAGTTATAGTATAATTCTAAACTCTATAATCTTACTAGTAAAGTAATTAAAATATATTTCTCATTTTAATTATAACTATTTATAACTACTACGTCGACTATACATAACGTAAAACTAGGCTCTAGAACCTTAACTACTATGGATATTGATACTAAGTAAGAAAGACTATAGTCCTCTAATATATTAATCTACTTATCTAATAAAGAAGGTAGAAGAGCTAAGTAGAAAGGTAACCAGTAACGATATTACCTAGCTTAATAATAATTTAGTAAAAAGCGAAATAACTACCGCCCTAGTGAGTATAGAACTAGACAAGCCTACTCCTACCTATAGTAATCCGAAGCTAGACGAGTTAGTTATTAGTATAGAAGTAGATAAGCTTAAAGAATACGACTTAGCTTTTGAAAACCTTGAGGTAGCTAATAAGTAGTCTAAGGAATACTAATATACTAAGAACCCTAACCCTATATAAGATAATATACCTTATTAAGACTCTAAATAAATAAGAATAACCTAATATTAGGAAGAAATATATAAACTATTTCTTTTTAATTAGTTAAAAAATAATATAGTTAGAAAAAGTAAAACCTAATCTAGAATACTAGTTCCTATTATAGACTAGTACTAAGTCCTATTAGATTGTTTTATATAGTTAGAAGTTATATAGAGTAACTAGACTAATACTAACGACTATAATACCCAATTAATTACTCTAGTAGAGAGTGTTTTTAGTAGTACTATATTTAAGCCTATAGGCTTTACTATTTTTAATACATTTAAGCCGTTTAAAATAGACTAAGACTTAGAGAATAAGAAGTACCTAGTAACTGCCCACGAGTCCTACTATAACCCTAATATCTTTAGTAGAGATAAGGAGCTTTTTAATAAATAAATTATTAAGCTTACTAATAAGTACCGCAAAAACCTCTAGACTTTTAAAATAGAGTATAATTATATAACTCTTATTTATAACTATTTAAAAGGTCACCTTACTAATCTATTTAAGTCTTAGTATAGTTCTATTAAGAATCTATTTAAGTTTATAGTCGAGATATTTACTATAATACTAACTAAAGCACTAAGGCCTAAGTGGAGCTCGCTAAGCTAAAGTATAACCTAGGGGACAAAATATACTAATTTATTAGTAAGGTTAATAGCTTAGCTAATAAAGTAAATATTATTAAAGGAGAATGTAAAAGTACCCTACTAGACTATATCCCTATAAATCTTAACCCAAACCTTTTTACCGACTCTAAAGATCCTAATATCTTATATAAAGTATTTTATAACTACATTACTAACGTAGTATTTTCCCAGTAGAGGGCCTATAAGGAACGTCGAGAGAAGAAGCAGGCAAAACGAGACCACTCGCCTCCCAAGTACAGACTACGCCGCTACTCACGCGAGTAGCTTATAGGGCACTATAAGCCCAAGCAAGAGGTCAAGAACACTAACCCACTATCAGAGAAGTCCTTAGTCATAGAGAATACTAGGCTAGTAATAAAGAATACTGGACCGTGCTTTTTCTATAAGAAGAGTAGTTATATTAACTATAATTACTCTAAGAAAGAAAATATCGCTATTATAGTATATTACCTAAATAGGGAGGATATAAAACTTATAAAAGATCCTAGTAATTTAGATAATAACTTCTTAAGTAATTTAAAAAACTTCTAGGACTATTAAAAGTCTCCTAAATAGTTTATATACTATAAATAACTAAAGTTAGTAAATTACCTAAATCAAACTTATTTATTATCCTTATTAAACTCTTAATAAATAGAATTAGTCTAAAGATAAAAGCTTTTTATAATACTAGAGTAAATATCTTTCTCTTAATAATACTACAAATAGCTAAGAAGTTAATAGAATATATAGGAGTGAAAAGAAAAGAAACTTAATAATCTATTAGTACTTAATAACTTTAACGGAATAGTAATAGCCTAAGTAACCTACTAGATATAAGTTACTCTTAAGATTAATAGACGACTATTTCCGCAATAGAAGTTTATTATTATTCCTACTACTAATAATATCTTTATTAGTTAAGACTAGTTAATAAAGTAAAACGTCTAGATATATCTAGCTTCTTATTAATTTCTATAGTCTAATAATAAGCTAGCCCTAGTAAAGTACTTCTAAACTATTATAGTTAAATATATAAAACTGTCCTTAGATATAAAAGTATAAATTAATATAATAAGGTATAATTATTATATAGAGAAAGAAGACTACTAGTTAAAGGTTTATAAGATCCTTTAGAACTACTAGCAAAGGCTAATAATAACCTTACTAGTAACTGTCTAATCTATAGTACTAAACGACACTCTACTTTTACTAGTAAGTGCTAATGACCCTAAGTTCCTTGCCTAATTTAGCACTATCCTAAACGACCTAAGGTAAGAGTAATAAAAGAAATAACCGATACTTTAGATACTAATTATTCTAAAAGAAGTCGATAAGACTCTAACTATTAGCCTTAATACTATTATAGCTAATACTTAATAGAAAAAGACTTATAATAAAAAGTATATCCTATTTCTAATAGGTAAGGACCCTAAATATATCTTTAAGGTTCGAGCTAAGCTCCTTAAGTAACTAGTATATCTCGAAGGCTTTTTCTCTAAGAAGGTATCGATAATCCTCCTACTAAACCGTTTTAGATTTAATATAGTCCTTAAACTAGAAAAGCGCTTAGTTAGGAAACCTGCCCAGTACCCTACGCCACTCTTTTTAAGTAGCTTTAAAAAAGAAACTATAGATAAGCTTTTAGCTCTCGACTTTATTAAACGTACAATAGAACTATATATAGCTTTAATACTATTTATACTAAAACCTTACTTAATAAAAAAGTACTTCTATATAGACTACTAGTAAGTTAATTAGTTTATTAAAAGTTAATAGGTCCTTATCCTAAATATTAGTAGTATAATTAGTAAATATAGTTAAGTAAAATACTTAATTAAAATTAATATTATCTAAACCTTTAATCGACTATTAATATACTCTAATTCTTAATATCTCACTACCTTTACTACTTATTAGAGTACTTTCTAATAGAAAGTCTTACCTTTTAGACTAAAGGTTAGACTAGCCTAGTTTTAGACTTTTATTAATACTTAACTAAACGAGCTATTAGATATCTTTATACGTATATATACGGATAATATTTTAATCTATACTAAAAAAGAAGAAGATAAGAAATACTTTAAATATATCTAAGAGGTTATTTACTATTTTTATAAAGCTAGTCTCTAAAGTAATATTAAAAAGTTAGAATTTAATGTTTTAGAAATTAACTACTTTAGTATAGTTTTAGAAGTAAGTAAGGGTATAAGAGTCGATCTAGAGAAAGTTATAGGTATTCTAGACTAAAACTAAGATAATATTAACTCTAAATTAGTAATTTAATCCTTTTTTAGTCTTTATAACTTTATTTAGATTTTCTACTACTATACTAGTTGAATAGCTAAACCTTTAAACTAGTTACTTAAAAAAGACGTACTATTTAAGAAAAGACTAGAATAACGTATAGCCTTTGAAACTTTAAAGAAACTAGTTATTTAGGCCTCCGTCTTTACTTTCTTTAAGCCTAAAAGACTAATATAAGTAGAAATAGATGCCTTAGGAAAAGCTATAGGGGGTATAATCTAGTAGTAATAGGAAGATAGAAAATAGAAACTAATTAGTTATTTATCTAAGATAATATCTATTATAGAATAGAACTATCCGATTTAAAATTAAGAGCTTTTAGTAGTAATAAATACTCTTAAGGACTTCGAACTAGCCCTATAGGGTACTAAGTTCTTTGTTTAAACTAATTACTAGGCACTTATCTACTAGTCTACTAAACGCTTACTCTTAGTATACTAAATCCATTAGTCTTACTACTTCTTAAACTTTAATATCACTTTCTAGTATAGACCTAGTAAGGATAACGTTACTACTAATGTATTATTACAAAAGACTATCAACAACCTAACTATTAAAACTTAAGAACTCTAAAATAGAACCTTTACCTTAATCCCTCTAGAGAATATCTAAGACTAAACTAAAATAGACCTTTAGACTCTAAATACTGTTAAAAGTATAAGTCTATAAGGGGCTAACTTAATCGATATAATAGTTAAGGAAAATTAAATATAGAATCTGGGTAGATAAGACGGGCTCTTAGTTATTCTAGAGACAACAGAAGACAACAAAGTCTTTCTATATACCGCCCTTATCTATAAAGCCCATAAGCTAAAAGTCTTTATATATACTAGTCAGAACAAGACTATTTAGCTATTAAAAAAAGACTACTAATAGAATGGATAGAATAGAGATATTAAATAATATATTAAAAACTATTAAGACTATTAGAGAAATAAAGTCTACTATAATAAAACACCTAGCCTCCTATACCCTCTACTAATCCTAAAGTACATTTAGGAGTACGTTATAGTCGATAGAAAGAATATATCTAAAGATATAGAAGGTTATAATTATATCTAAGTATTTATCTATTAGTTTAGTAAGCTTTTAGCTACCCTCTCTAGAAAAAAAACTAATACGGCTAAGACTCTAGCGATACATTACTACTAATCCTTATACTAGTTCCTAGGAGTACTATATAACTAGATTAGTAATAACGTAGGACTATTTATCTTAAGATTCTTTAATACACTTGATAAACTAATTAGTACTAAATATAGATATAGTAACTCTTATTATCCTTAGAGTTAAGGGAGTATTATTAAAATTATAAATACTAAGTTAGACTAAAAGTTATATTTCTATATCGATAAGTACTAGACTAATTAATAAAAACACTTACCTACTCTAGATTTTACATATAATACTACCTACTATTCCTCTATTAAAATAACTTTTTTATAAATAGTATTAAGAACTAAGCTTTATAACCTACTATTAATAGTATTACTACTAGTAGATATAATTACTAAATAAGAATAAAAGACCTTAAAAATTATAAAATAAACTAAAACTATATAAAACTTAGTATACTAAAATACTCTTACTATTTAAACTTTATAAAAAGCCTAAGTTAACAAAAAATAATAGTCTATAGACTTTATAATTAGAGATATAGTTTATATTAGTAAAAAAGGTTTTACTACTAAAGTACTAATAATAAGACTAGACTCTTAATATACTAGACCCTAGACTATTCTAAAGAAAAAGGGTTATAGTTTTATCCTTAATACTCCTAACTAGTACTATAGTAATAACTTATTCTATACGAACTACCTAAGGAAAGTAGCTATAGACCCCCTCCTATAATAACTAATAGAACTAGAACCCGTAGTAGAAATTAGTAGAGAACTAGAATAAGAAGTTAAATGTATACTAGTATTACAACTATTTAGGTAATACTAGACTCTATAGTATTAAGTTTTTTAGATAGAGTAGAACTCTAACAAGATGTAGTACTTAGTAGCTAACCTTAAGAACTTACCTATAGTATTAGAGTTATTCTATAAGGAGAACCCGGATATAGCTAGCCTACTAGTAAGACTACTATAATGGATCTAAAACGCTATAGAGGACATAGTTATAGATAACTATAATAGAAATAATATTACTAAATATAATACTAGGGGATTAAGAATAAGGAAGAAGTTTAGAATAAAGTATATCCTATAACTAAGGTAACGTTTTTAAACTGTTCGACTACTATTAACGATAATCGAGACTTAGAAGGGGATAGTATAAGGACTAGCCCTTAGAACGACTGGTATCGTAGCTTTTAGACTAAAAAGCCTAAAAGCCACAATAACTACAGCCCTAATAGTTAGAGTATAGTATATAACTATAAGTTAAATAAGGCCTTAGTATAAACTTTATAGACCCCTTATACTTAGTCGCGATTGAGTATTCCTACTGTTACTTATTTTATACTCCTCTTCTCTAGTTTAGGATCTTCGTCTATAGCACTCAATTAAGGAGTTATCTTACCGTTACTCTAGTTATAATAAAGACTAGCTTTATAATAAGTATTATTATTATATTAATAGTAGTAATATATGTCGATAGACGTAGTAAAGTAAAGTCTATCTAGTCTAGTAACTATAAATAGACTATAGTTATTAAATATATTAATTCGAGCGAGTAGTATATCCCTTTATTTATAATCGTTTAAGGTACTTATTACCTTACTAGTTAAACTATAGAATTAGAGTTTCTAGATAACTAAGTTATTAAACCTACTACTAATAAATAGACTAATAATAAGATAGGTCTAAACTAGATTAAATACTTTAATAAATATACTAAAAGTCACACTAAGGGTATCTGTTAAATACTTATTATTAACAGTTATAAGAGCTATTTATTAGTCGAATTTAATAATTACTATAAGTAGAATACTATTATTACTGTTAATATACCTCTACATTCATCTTATCTACTCTAGCTATTAGATATTACTCTTTATTCGCCTCTAAAACGCGCATATAGCAATAAAATCAACCTCTTTATCTAAGTCTCTATAAACTATATTATAAAGTCTAAGTTCTTTATTAGCTTCTACTATACATACTAGAAAGTTTTTATAAAAAAATATTAAATCTATATTCCTAGGAGCTAGAATTAACCTATAGAACCTAAAATATATTATTAGTAAGCTTGATATATATTTATAAACACCTATACCTTTATAAACTAACCCTTTAACCCTACTACCTTAGTAGTCACAAACGCTATCTAACTCGTAATAAACTATCTTATAGTCTAATTTTATTAAAAAGTAGATTTCTAATTATTAAAAAAGTTCTTTAACTTTAATAATTAAAGTAGTCGAGTAATTATTAAAGGGTATATAAGTAATAGCATACTCTTTTACTCTTTTAACTAATCGATTATATATACTTAAGGATATAAATATAGTACTTACTAAATACTAGAGGGCTAAAAGGTCTAGAGTATAACTTAGAAGAGCACTTAGTATAGAGGATTTTTAGGTTTTACTAGAGGAGAAATAAAAGGGGAAGTGTTTAGTACCTCGAGATAATGAAGAAGGGAGTCTATCGAAGAGGGCCTAGCTGGCTTGGAGACGCTATGGTATGTGTAGTGAGACTGGACATAATGTACGAACCTATTCTAAGGACGTGGAATTGTTAAATAAATCGAATAGTAATAACGAATAGTTAATTAAATGTATTGTAGTTGAGAAATATTAAATAAAGTTATGGAGGTGGGAAAAAATGAGCGGCTGACTGATATGAGCGGCTGACTGATGAACCACGTTATAGACTATAGTACTTATTATAGTATTAATATTTTTAGAGTAGTCTATAGTAGGCTTTTAGAGCTAAAGTGTATTATTATAAGTCACTTATATTATATATACAGTAGGTGTAATCTAATAGTAACCAAGCCCCTATTAGTCCTAATCAATAACGTTCTTCAGAAACTCCCTTACTTACTCGTGGTTTTAGTGCACTTTTCTTGTCTTAAGTGTGCTGTTTAGTCCAGACCAGGTTTAGCTCAGATCCGGATTTCTCGAGCGTACACAGTACGTGGGCATCTACGTACCTAGGTAGGTGCACCGGTGAAGCTGCCTGCGGAGTACACTGCACACACCACTACGCCTCCATACCTGGCGGCATCCGTTCTAACAGTTAGAATGGAAGGGGGTCCACTGTTACCACAGGCATAGAAAGTTCGCTGGCATAGCATCAGTGAGCACCCTCCTGCGCTAACATTCCAAACACAAGACGACGACAGCGGGACCTGAATGTACCTACCTAGGTAGTGTAAAAGTGGCTGTGTGGTGGCACAACGCGAAGGTGTATCAGTGCATAGTAGACACTGACAATGTGGCTGGAATTGAGTTGAAATGTGTGACGGTGGCGGAGGAAAAAAAAAGGTACCAGGTGGTGGAGTGTAGGTACCTATCCGTGTAAAGGTCCTGCTTATGTCATTACCTATATAGAAACATATAGACCAAATTGCCCCAGAAAGTGCGGTCATTTCCAGTGCCAACGGAAGTCATGAAGAAACAGGTGTTGTGTTACCTTCCCAACCAGATTTGGCCGCCTCCTTGACGATTCAAACCGTTTCGCAACCGCTCGCACGATAAGATACCTCAGGTATTCAAATTGGTTGCACCGTGTGACGAGATCAAGTGGGTACCTGGCAATAGGCATCGCCAACCGACCCCGCCTTCTCTGCCTATGCGACTAGCGATTCACTGTCACCCAACTTCTACTTCACAGACTTACTAGCGAGAGTCGCCATTCCAGCCTTCACCACTTTGCCCGGCAAGAAAACGGCAGCTCAGAGCCCTCGCGAAACTCTCGCATCAATATGGCAGATGTCGACGCCAGCGAAGCTCGCCTCTCCCTCTCTGTTCCTTCGGAGAAAGAGAAGAAGTACGATAGGCAACTCAGATTATGGGCCGCCAGCGGACAGGCCGCCCTGGAGTCTGCTAACATACTGCTGATGAACTCGGGCTCCGGAACCGTCGGCGTTGAGACGCTTAAGAACCTTGTACTTCCAGGTGTGTCTTCTTTGACAAGGTTGATTTCCTCTCCCTTGAATGCGACTAATGGAGGTCAGGTATCGGTAAATTCACCATCGTTGACGACGCTATTGTCACTGAGTCAGATCTTGGGGTCAACTTCTTCCTCGATGAGACCTTCCTGGGCAAATCCAGGGCACAGAGCTGTACTGAGCTACTCCTTGAGCTCAACTTCGAAGTTCAAGGTCAATGGTATCCTCGAAACTCGGTGCGACTTGCCAAAATTCAATGAGGCCCATCAAGTGCTAATGCCCTGTACAGGACGCCATGGATATTCATCATGTTCTGAGTAGCCAGTCGCCGTACACAGTCATATTGTACACCCTGCCGATACAGCCCGACCATCTACAGGCCTTGGAAGTCTACAGTCAAGCACACAGGACGCCTCTGATTGCAATCCATTCGGCTGGCTTCTTCTCCTACTTCACTATCCGCCTTCCCGGTATTTACCCTATTGTGGACACCCACCCGGATGCAACGTCCACCACTGACTTGCGGCTTTTGGCACCCTGGTTGGAGCTGGAGGCATTTGCCGAGGAAATGACCAAAGATATCGACAGTCTCGACAATCACAAACATGGACATCTGCCTTTCGTGGTCATTCTGCTGCATTTTATTAAAAAGTGGAAAGCTTCTCACAACGGTGTTGCCCCAAGCTCATACTCTGAAAAGGTTGCGTTTCGCAAGCTCGTGGCAGATGCAACGAGGACCGACAATGCTGAGGGTGGCGAAGAAAACTTTGAGGAGGCTGTGGCTGCGGTTTTGAAGACTATATCGCCTCCATCCCTCCCTACACCTTTGAAGGAGGTCTTCGAGCATACGCCTGCTGATGAGGTATGTTCGCGTTGGCTGGGAATTGATCGATGCTAACCCTAGCGTAGACTGAGGCAAGATCAAGTTTCTGGGTCATTGCGGCGGCACTGCGGGAGTTTTATGAACGACATCAGTGCTTGCCAGTGCCAGGTGGCCTTCCGGATATGAAGGCAGAGTCTGGTGTCTACATCAAACTCCAGAACATTTACAAAGACAAGGCTCGCAAAGACGCCGCCGAAGTTCTGGACTTGGCACGCCAAAGGCCCGGTGGCGAAGTTGTTGACCCGGCTGACGTAGACTTGTTTTGCAAGAACGCGGCCTTCGTCAAGCTGATCGTGCCAACAACCAGCGGGCGTGATCAGTTGCGGCGTGTTGCAAGTAAGTATCGCGGCCAATTTCTCTCACATCCGTGTATGGCCAAGCTCACCTTTGATTAGGGGAGGAAATTTCCAACGATGAAATGGCCAAGGACAGCGTGATGCCATTCTCGCTCTTGCCAGTTTATCTCGCTCTTCGTGCCACCTCCCACAAGTCTACGGCAACCCGGGACGATATTCTTGAAGACGTCCAAGCGATTCTGCCAGAAATCAACCACAGCGACCGACTTGTGCAGGCGGCCTCGGAGGTGTCCCGGGCTGCTGGTGGCGAGCTGCACAACATTTCCGCCGTGACAGGTGGCATGGTGGCCCAGGAGACGATCAAAATCATCACGAACCAGTACGTACCGATCGAGAACACATGCATATTTGACGGCATCGGGAGCCGATGTCAGGTTCTCCGCTTGTAGGTCCGTTTTACACCACCTCGGGTTGTCTGTCGCGAGTAGATCTCTCTCAGAGGAACATGCGGGGAAGCCGACGATGGATCAATTCGAGGCGCCTGAGTAACTTGGCAACGGGGTAAGCTAACGACATCGGTGTACTTGCAACAAGATGTTCGGCATTGGAGGTACAGATCCCCGAGCACCTGATCACTGAGGCGCTTACTTGGAAGGGATCAGGATGGCAGCACTCGGTGGTTCGGACAGGATTGGCGGGCTTTTGGGGTCGATGAGTCTTGAGGCGCGTCGCATTGCTTAGCGCAGCCACCTTTTCTGCAGAGATGGTGTGTACGACCCTTTTATCCCACCTTACAAGACCCTGGCAACAAATTTTGGGCGTCTGGGCGATGTGCACGTCGGACCGCGGTCCCTTTCGATGAGGCCGCGGGCAGAACACCGAGCTAGTGTGGTTCACCGACTTGGAAAGAGTCGACATTGACCCTGGAATGAAGCTTGGTCTGTGTGAGGGTTGAGTGGTATGTATTTCGTGAGCTTCCGGCTTTGTCGTCACGAATACATATCTGTTGAACGTGCTCCTGATATTAGTTAGGGATGCCTCGCCCCCCAAGTGCCTTCGATGAGTGCGTGAGCGACTTGACGCATATACCATGCATAAGTGTCTTTTTCGCCAACACTCAGTACACAGTGTGGCTGGATCTGGGTGAATTAACGGACTGATCAACTGTTTGGAGGAGAGCCAGGTCGTAAACGCAAGCTGCCTTGGCCACGTACTCCCTCCGACCAGCCCGTTGATATCGCTCCAAGGCCCAGACTCGACCTACAGTGAAGTGTGGTGGACTATGGACAGTGTAGGATGTGGGCAAAAGTGCACGAGTGCCTGGGAAACTATATCAGTTCATCTCCCAGAATACACACGCCCCGAGATGCAATTCAGACATAAGGGCATCTCCAAGCATGATTGTTCCCGATACAAGCCCCGCGATGAGACCACTGCGAGACCGAAACACAACAGTGAATCGGCAGCGAGTTGGATCTCGCTGATTCGGATACCGGTGCCTCAGCGGCACGGCCGATGGCACCTTAGTCGTACACAGCATCAACTAGCGTTCACCCCGTCGGGCATGAGAGCATGGCCCAGCCGATGGAGTTTCAACCCTGAAATGGGGCTGAGCATAACGGAATGGCGGAATAGACGGGCTTCGGCTGAATCTCTAAAGACCGGTTGTCGAATGACAATAACGATGCATGCAGGCGGTGGCCCGTTGTTTGTATTTGACAGTGGCGGGCCCAGGACTGGCAATATAGGGCGAGAACTATGTAGGTGTAAGCACATATATCGGCCGTCGTCCCGCGAAGGTTGTGCTGACCGTCTAAACCCCTCCCCGCCGGCGCGGGTATGTGGGTATGTAGCATCGCAAGGGGGGACAGGTAGGTGGTCTTGGTTACTCGTCCCCATGTCTATCTCCACGTTAGGGCGCAACACCGGGGCTGAATGGCAATGCTGCTGAAATATAGTCTTATTGACATGCAAAATATCAAAACAAAGGGGGAAGGTAAAGCATTTATTTGCCACACTCCTCATGTCACTTGGGGGGGGGGGGGGGGGGGGGACCCCTCGTTCGTGGCGGACAAAAGGCCGTTGACAGCTCCCAATGAACAACATCTCAATCCACGGGCTCACGTCACTTGGCCAGAACGAAACTTGGCTCTGGGCCACGGACACATCATTGCGTGCGTGGCGTGTTTTTCGGAAGGGCAGGGAGCATGACTGAAAGCTGGACGGGAAGACGCCCTGGGTCACGAGAGCTTGTGTATGTGACAACCGCGGCGAGCAACAGGAAAAAAAGCCCTCGCCATTGCAGAGTTGTGGGAGAGCCAGACCTCCAAAGCTCTGGATTTGATATTCCTGGAGACACTATCCGAAATGTGGAAGGCGAAGGGCTACTTCAGAGGGAACGTTGGCAAATCCAACTGAGTGCATCCAGTCGGCCGGACCAAGCCGCCGCCCGGCCGATCAAAGAGCCAACAGTCTGCACGTGTTAATATAGATGTCAGGCGGGAAGGAGAGGCAGTCTCCGCAACGTCGGTCCCAAGCCGAGAGATGCCGGGACACCTTGCAGATTGCTGCGAGGAATTAACAACACCCTTATCGTTGTGTACAAGCCCTTACATACCACCCTCCCCCTCAACCCCGTGACTCTTACATCCCTACACCATTAAGGATTCGGCTAGGTAAGAAGTGACATGGCGGATGGTATGGCCGGGACGGTTAAAATGTTGGGGTGGCGTGCACCGTTGAGCAATCCTTAATCTGGGGTACCATACCTGCTCCGTAGTTGGAGATCATCCTCTGCAGCATCCATGGTCGAACTACTATTTCTAAGGCAGCCTAGTGGCATTGTTACTACTTTTTAACCAGCGCCGCCAAAAGCAAAAGGCACTCGTAACCTTGCAAGCTCTCGGTTGTCGATGGGCCTAGGAGCAACGTGATGGTATCTGCCGACAAAAGTTGGACGTTGAATCAGAATGGTGACGTATTATCAGGGGCAGCTCCATCTACCGTGGACTAGGGCAAGTAGGTACCACAGCATCAACGGGTATCTGCGCCCCAAGCCAGCAGGAAGCGCTTGCAGCCCTTGCGAGACAGGTGATAGACAGGTTGAAGGGGGAAACGCGATGCAAGGAAACATGACAGGGGAGTGAGGGCGCGTAATACACTGAACGTCCACGTGGAGCGCATCTTCGGCTAGGCGGATCGTGTACTGTGTATGTCGCACGTGGAGTGTGTCTACCATAGGACTACAGGACGAGGTAGCCATCACCTTGGTAGCGGGAGCCGGTTGTTCTCATTCCCGACACGACCGAAAGGGGAAGAGGACATACATAGTAGGGTGGCGATCGCACCCAACCTGTTCAGATGCATCGTATCGGATGAGGTATGGGCGATACAGACACGTCCGCAACACCGTGTCGACGGCTCAACTCATCGACAGAGCCCAAACAAGACCCGGGAGACCACATGACCTGTTGTTGCAGGAGCAACCTTCATTCCCATAAGCCTCATGCAAGGCAGGATGCATTGGCGTGTTTGCCGGCTAATGGTGGCGGCCATGCTCTTCACTTCAGGCAACTCTCTCCCGCTAGCGGGTAGCGGGCGGCAGAACAAAAAGGAAAGCTGGGGTACGGTACCTGCACTATGAATGGATGGATGTCGGTACCTAGGTATGGGTACCGGTTCGGTTCGCCGGTTCGCCGTGGAGAGGTGCCAGGCCCGGCCAGGCACAGATTTCCTGTCACATCCTGCATGATACTGTTGCACACGCGTTATTACGAAGTGAGGCATCACCCGCCACGTCGCGTAGCCGAGACTATGAACGGTAAACTTGAGCCAATGGCAAAAACGAAAACGCCCTAGACAAGGGGCGCAGTGGGCAAAAGGAAGGTTGAAGAATGAGGGAAGATGGTTGGAGGAACCAAATTCCAGCCAGATGGTGCATGGAGAGCAAAGCTGAGGTGGGAGTGAAGATGGAGTCTGATGGGAGGCGCGGTATAGTGACACGGAACAACAGTGAACCATCTGTAGTGTAGTAGTTGTAGTATGTAGTCTTTCGCCTGTGATTCCGTGGAGCAGTCTCCGCAAGGCCCCGCTGGCCTTAGGTAGATGAGAAACACCACGGGTCGTGGACGGTAATGACTGTTGATCTCAAGTCGAGAGTAAAACATCGTGAGGCACCTACCTAGTGTACGATGCAGTACTGCGTACGTGTCCCGTCCCAGCCAGGTCAGGGGAGAAAGGGGAAGGATAAGATCTGAAACAGAAGAAGAGAAGGATGGGCAGCAATGGCGCGATGTGATAGATACGTTACCTACTACCTGAACTTGACCGTACTTACCTCATTACCTAAATACAGGTCATCCATCGCCGCGGTCTTTTGACGGTTCCGCATTGGATGGACATCGCACTCGCTCGGAATCAAAAGTAAGGTGATGGTGCCTGGCAACCTGGGTGTCCTGAGGTCATCTTCAGCAAGGTTGTGGGGCGTCGTGGCGTCCTGGAAGAGCCACGCAAGGGGTTCTCTGGGGTGCGCCCTGGATCGGCGGTGCGGCCCTGCTGATTGTCGCCAGAACAAGAGGATGGGAAGCCGATCCGAGAGCAGGGGTCGGGAGGAGCGCGTGGCAGCCACTTGGAGTAGTAGTATTAGCGTATCACGGAGTAATTATCGACAGTTACTAGTATCTTGATGTTGTAAGGTAGGTACCTACCTAGGTTGGTGCAGCTTTTGGGACAGAACTGTACCTAGGCGCGTACAATATCCTGGAGGTGGTCGCGCGGATTGATGCTGAAGTGTGTCTTTGCCTACCTACCTATATTGTAACAGCCCAAGGAACTTAAATGCCAACCTCAGCCTGCCTTGGTGTTCCTAGGTACGCAGTATTACCGAGACCCCTCACCTGATAAATACTAAGGTACCTACCTACCTGGATACTCCGCAGGCAGGTAGGCACGGTAGGTGCCGGATACCTAGGCAGGTACCTAGGTTGGAGATTGGCGAGTTGGGGGAGGAAGGGAGGGGCTAGAAGTCGCGTATCGCGCATCGCACCCAGAGCACGGGGATACATAGTGCCTTGCCGGCAAGGTGACGGAACCTACCAAGGTAAGATGGAAGGTAAGGTACCTACTTACTGTTCTGCCCTTTTTTCATCTTTTTTTCAAGTGTGCCTCATCCGTACCTTACTTACCTAGATACCTAGGTACCTACCTAGACATCTAGGGGAGGTTTTCTCATGTGCTCACGCTACACTACCTAGGTACCCAGATAGGCACTGACCTACGTTGTTATGTTTGTAGATATCTGACCCGGAGCGCCCCTGCGGTTGTCACAAAGGCAACCTTGGGAAAAGATGTTTTCTGCTGTGAATTACTTGCATAGTATTATGACAGTAGGCGGTTAGTCACACAAGTAAGTACTTGGTAGTATACCTAGGTAGGCAGCTGTCCATCCACGCAGGGGCCCGGCCCCGCCTAACTGTGCTCTCTGTTGATTTCCCCACCAGTCGGTGGTTAGGTAGGTAGGTAGTGTGACGGCCGTCGCTGGGCAGTGGGCACATTCACCCGAACTTTTAGTGTTTTGCCCGGCACCCACCTAAAACCTAAAGCCGAGGTAGGCTTCCCGTCTCAACCACGACCTGAAGTGCTGGAGTCACCCGCTTATGTGGTCGGGTGTGGCTTCCCCTCAGCGGGACATCCCCGCCACTCAGAAATTTTTAATTTCCCCATCCCCGTTCCCCCCCACTACCTTTCCCACCTTATCCCGTCTGCTCTTCCCACAACCGCCCGACTAATTGACGGTCCCGCCTTCGCCTGCCGTCCCGTCTCAGTGTTCCTACAGTGCAGTATGGAACCGAGTGCCATAGACTATCATACTAGGTAGGTAGTACGAACCGAATAATACTAGGTAGTATGTACAAGTGGTGTCACGAGCGGTGGCCGGTCGGCTGCAACCTGCAGCATAGGCCCGGGGTACCTGAGTACATTAAGTAGGTAGGTGCACTGAAACTACCCCACCCCTCCTTGCCCCCTCACTAGGCTATCCGGCCTGTGTCGCCGTGCCTTGAGGAACTTCTCCAGGTTCCCTCCTCCAATCATGGACTTTGATCACCTGACTGGAACGAAGTGATGGCTGTCACGGCTTGTTTCTCCGCACCATGCTACGCTAGAGGGGGGGGGGGGGGGGTCCTTGTATTACATTGCGGATGCTCAACCCACGATGCCTTCCCAGTCTAGGTTCTATGTCGATTACTTTGCCTACCAACCCAGGCAGCCAAGGTTGGGTAGGTAGGAAGGTAGTTAGGTACCTGGCCGTTCCTGGCGGCGGCGCCCCGGAACCAGAACACCGCCACGAACGTCCCCTATATACATTTACATACCATTGAACCTAGTATTACTAGGCACTTGGGTGCGCCACGAGGAATACGCCGCAACTCCCCCACCACCTCATTCCCCCTCCATCACCTCCGCGGCCGGGCCGGGACAGACAACAACGATAACTCAGCCGGATATCACCTCCTCCCAAATCGGGTGGTGTGCACGTCAAGTTCACGGTGTCTTGACTGCACGCTCTCTTGCCTCATGCCCCCCCCTCCCCCTTGGTGCAGCTTCTTCCAGACACGCCAGAGGTGGATCGGCTCCCTCGCCTCACCTGGCCCTGGCTGCTCATACTACCCGCGTTTTCTCTGATCACGGCGGCTTGCCCTCCCTGCCTTACCTTACCGCTCCTTGCAAGGCTCGCTTTGCTTGACCAGGCCCAGCGAGCCGACACACGGCATTGATGTTCCATCGCTCTTCTTTTGTTATACCATCTCACATATACCCCCATGCAGCTTCTCCACATTCAGCGATGCCTCCCCGGCCCTCCTCTGAATAGCTGCCGGGCCCCTCGACAGTGCTTCGGCTGTTCTCGACTAGCCTCCGGCGTACGGTTGGATACATGCTCAGTATATAAGGTCTACACACGCGCCAGCCTACCTAGGCCATCCCCTCGCTCGGAAAGCACAATACTGGCTTAGAGCTTCTTCACCCTCACGCTCAATCTCAATCTCCTCCCGAGACTGGCCAGCCGTCTCTGGTCTTGACGCTTCGTTTAACCTGCGCGGCCCAGCGTTGAGATCTTTCGCGTCCAACTCGGCCCACCCAAAACACGTAGTGCTGGCCGGCCGAAGACATGGCCCCGTCGATCCCAGCCCCCACCCAAGGTGGAATGTTTCACACCTGTAAGCCCTGAGCATTGAACCACTCGTCGAAGGGGCCGCCAGCTCACGCGATTTAGTCCAGGGTGTGACGCCGCGAAAGCCAGCAACCGACTCCCACGACGGTGGGAAGGCATCAGGCTCGACAGGCTCCAAGAGAATCACCACTCCGCATGCCTGCGCAGAGTGTAAGAGGCGAAAGATGTAGGTGCCGTTCCGAAGCAAGTCCATTGTGAGCTCCTTCTAAGCCTCGCAGCCGATGCGACGGTCAACAGCCTTGCGGCCAGTGCCTCTCGAGCCGTGCTCCTAAGAGATGCTTCTACGACAAGCATAGACAGCGAGTCATCCCTTCGAGAAAGACCTTGGAGGCACTCTCACAATCCCTCGAAGAATGCCGGTCTATTCTGAAGCGTCTGTTTCCCAACCACGACGTTCAATCACTGCTCCCCCTCTCCCGCCAAGACCTGCTTGAACTTCTCGAACGGCCTGTTCACGACACACCGACAGCCCTCCCCTCTCCTCCCCTAAACACGTCTCCTCTCTCGCAAGAGCTTGACTCTCCGGTCTGCTCTGGCTCTGAACGGGGTCTTTCTGGTCTCGAAATGATACCAGGGCGAGATACTGAGTGGGATGAAGAGCGTCGCGGCCGTGACCCGATCCCGATTGAAGCCGACGACGTTAATGCGCTTTCTTTATCCGTTGACCGGCAGTCGTCCTATCTAGGTGCCTCTTCTATCAAAGCCGCCCTGATGTGCCTGCTCAAGGTCCAGCCGGCGCTTCGGAACTCTCTCACGACACCCCTTCACAGCGTTGAAGTCACACACAATTTCCCAAGCACGCGGTCCAAAGGCCCCGCCCTCAAGGACGCACAGCGCATTCCCTGGTCATGGAAGGGTCAGACACTGATTGATGCTTACTTCAAGCGAATTCATGTCTTCGTACCGATGCTTGATGAGGCGGCTTTCCGCGCTGATTACCTCGAGGGTCAACGATACGACGGTCCCTGGCTCGCCCTGCTCAACATGGTCTTCGCCATGGGGAGTATCGTGGCCATGAAATCTGATGACTACAATCACATCAACTACTACAACAGAGCCATGGAACACTTACCGATCGATGCATTCGGGAGCAGCCACATCGAGATGGTCCAGGCTCTGGCTCTCATAGGCGGATACTATCTTCATTACATCAACAGACCAAATATGGCGAACGCCGTGCTCGGTGCCGCCATCAGAATGGCAAGTGCGCTCGGTCTCCACCGCGAGAGTCTAGCACAAGGGTCCAGCGACGTCGCCGCTGCCGAGACCCGGCGCCGTACTTGGTGGAGTCTATTCTGCCTCGACACCTGGGCTACGACAACGATGGGTCGGCCATCCTTTGGTCGCTGGGGCCCTGCAATCAACATCAAACCTCCAGAATTCGGGATCAACCAGGTGAGCCACGACCAAGCAGCGGGGCCTGAGCTGGTTGTTGATTTGGATCGAGGAAGCTAACTGTGCTACTGTAGGCCCGGGATTCTGCTCAGCATGCTGGCATTTTGCCATTAATCGAAAACATCAAGTTTTGCAAAATTGCCACGCAGATTCAGGACATGCTGGCGATCTCACCTCTTCTGAGGGCAGATGATCGTTGTCACCTGGATGGCCAGCTGGTGGCTTGGTACAGCAGCTTACCTTGGCTTTTGAGGACTACCGATCCTTGCGCTGAACCCTTGTACATTGCGAGGTGCATAATGAAGTGGCGATATCAGAATCTCCGGATGCTTCTTCACCGCCCAATCCTTCTCAGCGCGGCCAGCAATGGTTCCTCGTCCCAGATGGCAGATCAAGACGCGGCGGCCATCGAGACATGTCGTGAACTTGCCAAGCACACCATCGAGGACATTGCTCGGGAATGGACTCGTAACCAAATGTCTGGCTGGAACGCTGTGTGGTTTCTCTACCAGGCCGCCATGGTTCCCCTTGTCAGCGTCTTCTGGCAGTGGAACAGCCCGCGCGTCCCCGAATGGCACCAGCAAATCGAGACAATCCTTGATCTTTTAGAGGCCATGGAAGATTGGTCATTGGCAGCACGACGAAGTCGTGAGGTTGTGTGGCGAATGTACGAAGCTTCTCGACAGCCCTCGGTGCGGTCAGAGAGCCCTCTGCAGGGTATGGGAAGAGAGCAGGGCTTGTTGATGGCGGACTCGGAGCTGCATATGTCACCCATCGGCCTGGAGCCTGAAGGAATGGGCATTATGGGCATCCTTGATCAACATGGCCTCTGGGACCTGGATGGCATGTGCTGGGGACAGAGCCCAGAACAAGCGGCCAACTTCTCGTACAATGTCAACGAGCATATGATGGGTATAGACTACAGCATCCTGGGCGCTCAGACCGTTGCTATGGAGGGCGCTTTCTTCCCTCACTAGGGTGCCCCATTATATTTTCTTTCTCTTCCAGGCACATATTTCACTTTTCGGTACATATCTTTGGTTCCAGCCCTGATTCCAAAGGCAGGGTAAGCCAGCCACTTTATCGCAAAACACATACTCTCTTGAGTTCTGTAGTCAACTTGCACGGAAAAAAGCCGCGGTGGTAGGCGGGATTCTCCCACTGAAGAGCAAGGAGGATCGGGTGGAAGGATGATCATGCTGACAACATTGAAAGGCAAGTGGGTGTCGAGCATGGAAAACGGGACATGATAACGAGGAAGATAGGTGACGGTGAATACCCGAAATGACGATATTGATGACGACGCACCTACTACTGGCAATGCTTAGTCGGGGAAGAGGCCCATAGGCTGGAGGTTCGGCCGCTTTGGCCACAACAGTACCTTCAGATTGTCGAGGCATATCGTATAAGAACCATCGAGACCCCAGAAAGCGCTTGGTGACCATTGCAGAGGAAATGTTGGACCCACAATCCCGGTGAATCCTGCGTTCATGATGACAAGCCGCAAATCCCGCCTCAGAGGCGGCAGAAGCCACCTGACTTCGTAGTCTTGAGGGAGCAGTCTAAAGAAACAAAAGAACGAGGGCGAGGAGGATCGTGGAAGCGAACCTGAACTGAAGGTCATGGCGATGAGAGAAGCTTCAACTTGGTAGGGGCAGCCAGGGGAGATTCGAAATTGGCAGTCGAAGAGGAAGTGAGAGCATGATCCCGACCAACCGCTGATGTGTTTAGTCACTTCCGGTATTCGGGATGTTCTTGACCACGACCCGGAGCAGACTGCGACTGGGCTCCGTGCCTTGGACTTGGAGCCTCGCCAGGTGTCGAACCTGCGTGTAAGAAGAAAACTTGTGCCGGACGCCAGTGCCTACTCCGTACATACATACATACGAGAAGGTACGTAGCTCTTCACGTAGCGTAAACAATTCTCCGCTTTGGGATAGGAAGTGCAGATATCCGAAGGAAGCTATTGCGATTGGGCGGGTAAAATACATTAGTGGAGGAGGTTGTTTGGATTGTCGGCCCGGACCTAACGACTTCACCTACCCCACATGTACGGTATGAGCCCACATGTGTAAGATGGCAGTGGGCACACAGGTACACTACTTCTACCTATTACATAGTAGGTATTACCAGCAGTCGTCTCATGATCCATGCCATGCCTCATGCTGCCACGACGGATACCGTAGGCTCTGGGAAAATTCGGATTTGGGCTAAAGGCGGGAACCAAACCCTTCACCGTATTGATCAACACTGTTCTTCAGAATCTCCCTACTAAAATAGTGATTTAGCCACTTTTTAGTACACTTTTCGCAGTTTTAGTGTACTCCTTAGTCGAGATCAGGTTTAACCCAAATCCGAATTTCTCGAGTGTATACGGTACCCATCCCCGCAAGCGCTGGGGACAGGTCGGCAGCGGGTAAACAGAAGAACGGTATACTTTTCACCTGTCCGCCTCAGAAGGAGTACTGCAGTCCGGGTGACTGTAAGATCACCCCGCTCGACAGGAGACGTTGGGTCTCCTAATGATAAGTATGGGGCCGAACGAGACAGGCTGGTAGTAATATGATGCAAGTCAAAGGGTGGTTCACAAAACACTAAGCTGAAGTAACGGCAACACTCCTCCCCAGCCGGGCTTCAAGTAATGTCGGGTCGTGGTTCAAAATTCCTACCTAATGCTAAGTACACTATAGACTTCCAGCTTGGCACCTAACGAACCTAGGTACAGCAGGAGAGCACCTTCAGGCTGCCAACCAAGGTAGACACCTACCTACCTACAAACAAACATGTCCCCAGCCACAATTAGTGGCGCGAGGTCTGAGTTGCGGTATCTTATCTACCTAGGTACCCAGAAGATACGAGCGAATGCGGCGGTCTTCTTGAACCTGCCGTTTGCAATGGCTCACACCCCAGCATGTTTCTTCGAGACTGTCGCCACAACCGGACCCCATCAACCCATTCGTCACAAGCCACGAAGAAACTGTCCGCCTACGAGATCGCCTGCAACTGAAGCCCTGTGTCGCAGAGACCAGAAGTTTTGTCTCTGTACACGTCCTGCCGAGACGTAACAACAAAGCCAGAATGGAGCAAAGTCTAAGATGCAACATCCGGGCATGCCGTAGGAATGTGGGAGAACAGGCTTTGGTCACCACGTGCAGGTATATTCAACCTCCAATGCTGACACACATAAGGGGGTGAGGTCTTCTCGCTAAGCCCCAACGTCGTACAGTCACATATTCTGCGTCGAATGTGCCGAGAAACACGGGCTTTCGAGGCCAGGCTCTGAAGCCCGCAGGATATGCCCGGCCTGCAATGGGCACCTCCAGAGCCCCGATGACGCCGTCGTGGCTAATCTTAACCTCAGCGAAGAGTACAAAACGAGTGTCCTAAGCGGGCTGAGCCCCAGCGTCATCATGGAATGCACCGGAAGGGCTCTGAGCTTTTGGGCATATCAGGCAAACCAGGAAGAGTGAGGCGGCTTATCCGTGAGAAAGGTTTGGACATCGCCTTTGACAGAGCACAGAATATTTTATTCAGCACTACTCCATAAAAACCCTCACCGAAAAAGTCAGAATATTGGACCAGCAGTTCCAAAAGACGATTGACGACGCAAACACAGAGATCGAGAGCTTGCGAGACAAGTTGCGTGGTATGTTTTTCTAGTTGGGCACCATTGAGAGACGTCAGTTTTTCATGCATGGCTGACATGGTGTCAGCTCAAAACGCCGATTATGATAATCTACGCCGCAAGTACGAAGAGCTAGGACTGTCATACAAAGATAAGTGCCGTCGGTTTGCACAGCTCCAGGAGCTTCACAACAAAGTCAAACGTAAGGCCGAGCTAGGACAAATGGAAGCTGCGGCATCCTATACGGTCGACTCCAGTTTCCAGCTTGGCTTCTGCCCGCCAGACGTCCAAGCAAGCGCTATGCGACGGCTTTACGAGCACCGGGCGAGCCCGCCCCATGTTGGAGCCAAAAAGGTTCTCTGTGTCTGACAGGCAGCGCTGGCAAGGGCTTGTTGATGTAGTGAGCCCTATCATTATCCATGAGGGACAAACTTGGTCCAGGGCCGGTCCAACTACAGGTACCTGAGCTAATCACCACAAGCTGCTACGACGATCTACTGATGGCCCGCGCAGCAGGCATGTCGCGTACGCCGCGAGGGACCCCGCGTCGTGACGACCTTCACTATCGTTCCGAATACGGCTTGCCCAATACGTCAAGCTTTGATCCTGATCCACCTGTAACCCGTGAATCTGCCATTACACAAATCGGTAATTACATCCCCGCAAGGCAGGCGGTGGCGGTACGTGGCCTTGGTGTTGGTCTAGGCCTTTCTTCCGGAGTAAGAACCAGTCACACCCGCACCAACTCGTCTCACACACGAGATATCCATCCACAATCTCAAGGTGTGTTGACGACGTGTGATTTCTAGCCATGGTCGCCGGAGCTGATAGCTAGTTAGCTGCTCAACGACCTGTTCTGTCGGCGCCTAGCTTGATGCCAAATATTTAGAAGCATACTCGGTGGACAGTTGCAAGAACAGACTACTCCCTTCCTATTCACCGTTGACGGAAACACACAAGGGAAGATGCCTTTGAATGGAGGACAAGCATTCAGCCACGGATATGTGCTTAATACGTCGCTAAAGTAGGCGGGTCGATAGCCAAACAGCATACGTGCTCTACTGTCAAGTTATGCGTAGTAATCGTATGTGTATTGATGCGTGCTACGCCTAAGCTAGGCCGCGTGCCACGCGTATTTT
>WIGM01000527.1:12719-31241 GCA_014235935.1 Colletotrichum musicola | reverse complement strand
AAAAGCTTGCTTCCGATAAACAGGCAGGCAATGTCTGTAGGGTATCATGAAAGAAAACCCTTTTGTCCGATTCCGTAAGAAACCACTCCCCACCTCCCATTTGCACCGTTCGCGCCCTGCTATACAACCTCGCAGTTGACCGATTTTCATAGTGCCTTCTTCAAAAAACTCCCCTACATGATGATGCTTTTTTCGCAGTTCAAGCCTGGACGGGCTTCACGCGGCTGAAGATCTCGCCGGCGGTGCGCTTAACGATACCACCGGTGACGGGCAGGCCGGTGCACTGCTCCAGGTACAAGTCGATCTCGCGAGCAGCCTGTCTACCTTCGTTGATACCCCTGGAGATCTTGTTAGCAAGTGATTCAGATTGGCTGCATGTAGCGAGATAACTTACCAGACAATAAGAGATTGACCGCGGCGGCAGTCACCGGCAGCAAAGACACCGGGGATGTTGGTGCTGTACTTGCCGGGGGGCGTCTTGACGTTCTTGCGAGCGTCCTTCTCGATGTCGTCGCCAAGGATGCGGGCCTCGGGGCCGAGGAAACCCATGGAGAGGAGGACGAGGTCGGCGGGGAAGAACTGCTGGGAGCCGTCGATCTTCTTCATGTCCCAGCCGCCGGAGGCGGAGCGGGTCCACTCGACGCGGATGGTGTTGATGCCCTTCACCTTGCCGCTGCCGTCGTCGACGAACTCCTCGGACATGATGCAGTACTCGCGGGGGTCCTTGCCCATGTGCTGCTTGACCTCGGTGTGGCCGTAGTCCACGCGGTAGATGCGGGGCCACTGGGGCCAAGGGTTGTCGCGAGCGCGCTCCGGCGGGGGCTGGGGCAGCAGCTCGAAGTTGATGACGGACTTGGCGCCGTGGCGGACGGAAGTACCGATACAGTCGTTACCGGTGTCACCACCACCAATGACGATGACGTCCTTGCCCTTGGCGGAGATGTACGATCCGTCGGCGAGCTCGGAGTCGAGGAGGGACTTGGTGTTCTTGTGCAGGAACTCCATGGCGAAGTGGATGCCCTCGAGCTGGCGGCCCTTGATGGGGAGGTCACGGGCGACGGTGGCACCGGTGGCGATGACGACGGCGTCGTTCTCGGCCTTGAGGTCCATGAGCTGGATGTCCTCGCCAACTGCAACGCCGCACTTGAAGTTGATGCCCTCGGCGGCCATGAAGTCGGTACGGCGCTTGACGATGCGCTTGTCGAGCTTCATGTTGGGGATACCGTACATGAGGAGACCACCGGGACGGTCGGCACGCTCGTAGACGGTGACGGTGTGGCCGGCACGGTTGAGCTGGTCGGCGGCAGCCAGACCAGCGGGACCGGAGCCAATGATGGCGACCTTCTTGCCAGTGCGGACCTCAGGAGGCTGGGGGATCATCCAGCCCTGCTCGAAACCGCGGTCAATGATGGCGCACTCGATCGACTTGATGCCGACGGGGTCCTCGTTGATGCCGAGAACGCAAGCACCCTCGCAAGGAGCAGGGCAGACACGACCAGTGAACTCGGGGAAGTTGTTGGTCATTAGCAGACGGTTGAGGGCATCGCGCCATTGGTTCTGGAAAAGGGATTAGTAATAGTAAGAAGAGAGTTAATGAAGGAGGAAAATTATTACCTGGAACACCAGTTCGTTCCACTTGGGAATGATGTTGGAGATGGGGCAACCCGTCTCGGACTGGCAGAAGGGAACGCCGCAGTCCATGCAGCGAGCAGACTGGTACTTGAGCTCGTCCTCGTCGAGACGGGAGGAGAGCTCGGCCCAGTCCTTGGTGCGGGTCTTGGGGTTCCTGTACTTCTCAGCACGGCGCTGGTACTTCATGAAGCCCTTGGTCTTGTCCAGGACGAGAGCGCGCTTCTTCTCGGCGGCGTTGTCGCCGATGGTCTCCTCGATATCCTGGAGCTTGGCGGCCTTCTCCTCCTTCTTGGCGGGGACGCCAGAGACGATGGGAAGGTTGTACTCGGCGCGCTTGGCCTCGGCAGCCTTGGCAGCCTCCTCTGCAAGGACGCGCTTGTAGTCGACGGGCATGACCTTGACGAAGCGGGGCAGAGCGCGGTTGAAGTCGACGAGGATGCGAGCAGCGAGCTCAGAGCCGGTGTAGTGGTGGTGGTCCTCAATGAGGCCGCGCAGGTACGCAACCTCGGTGGGGTCCTCGACAGCCTCGGCGTCGACCATCTCCGTGTTGAGCTTGGACAGGAAGTCCTTGTGGATGTCCAGGACGTAGGCGATACCTCCAGACATACCGGCAGCAAAGTTGCGGCCGGTGCTGCCCAGGATGACGACGCGACCGCCGGTCATGTACTCGCAACCGTGGTCACCGACACCCTCAACGACGGCAGTGGCACCCGAGTTACGGACGGCGAAACGCTCGGCAGCAACACCGCGGAAGAAGCAAGTACCGCGAGTGGCACCGTACAAGCAGACGTTGCCAACAATGATGTTCTCCTCAGCCTTGAAGACGGCAGAGCGGGGAGGGTAGACGATCAGGCGACCGCCGGACAGACCCTTGCCGACATAGTCGTTGGCATCACCCTCGAGCTCCAGGGTCACACCAGGGGCCAGGAAAGCACCGAAGGATTGACCAGCGGAACCCTTGATGTTAACGTGGACGGTATCCAGAGGCAAACCGTCCTCGCCGTAGCGCTTGGAGATGTGGTACGAAAGGGAGGTACCCATAGCGCGGTCGGTGTTGACAATGTCGCACTCGATTCTGGAGGGCAGACCCTTGTCAAGAGTCAACTCGGCCTCAGAGATCAGCTTGTTGTCCAGGCGGACGTAAAGCTTGTGGTCCTGCTTGCGCACGTTGAAGGTGGCAACGCCCGGGCGAAGCTTGTGGGCGGGGGTCAGGAGGAGGGAGAGGTCGATGTTGGCAGTCTTGTTCGTACGGAGATCGTCCCGGACCTTGAGAACCTCGGCGTGGCCAACCATCTCGTTGATGGTACGGAAACCGAGCCTCGCCATAATGGCACGCAGCTCGTTGGCCACGTAGTAGAAGAAGTTGATGACGTGCTCAGGAGTACCGGTAAACTTCTTGCGCAACTCAGGATCCTGCGTCGCGATACCGACAGGGCATGAATTCAGGTGGCACTTCCTCATAAAGATGCATCCCATGGCGATCAGAGGAGTTGTGGCGAAGCCCCATTCCTCTGCTCCAAGCAAACAGGCCATCGCGACATCGCGACCGGTGCGGAGTTGACCATCGGTCTGCACCACAACACGGCCACGCAAATCGTTGAGCACTAGCGTCTGGTGGGTCTCGGCAAGACCAAGCTCCCAGGGGAGACCGGCGTACTTGATACCAGTCCAGCGGGAGGCACCGGTACCACCGTCGTGTCCGGAAATCAGAATGTGGTCGGCCTTGGCCTTGGCGACACCGGAAGCGACGATACCGACACCAACCTCAGAAACGAGCTTGACGGAGACGCGAGAGCGAGGGCTGGAGCACTTCAGGTCGTAGATCAGCTGCTTCAAGTCCTCAATGGAGTAAATGTCGTGATGAGGAGGAGGCGAAATGAGACCGACACCGGGGGTGGAGTGACGGGTGCGGGCGATAGACTTGGACACCTTGTGGCCGGGAAGCTCACCACCCTCACCAGGCTTGGCGCCCTGGGCCATCTTGATTTGAAGCTCGTCCGAGTCCGCCAGGTAGGCGGAAGTGACACCGAAACGGCCAGAGGCAACCTGCTTGATGGCAGATCGCATGGTGTCACCGTTGGCCATGCGCTGGGAACGCTCGGGGTCTTCACCACCCTCGCCAGTGTTGGACTTTCCGCCCAGCCTGTTCATGGCGACGGCCAGAGTCGAGTGAGACTCCATGGAGATGGAACCGTAAGACATGGCACCCGTGCAGAAGCGACGGACGATCTCGGTCCAGGGCTCGACCTGCTCGATGGGGACGGGAGTGCAGTCCTCGAACTTGAAGTCGAGCATGCCACGAAGGGTACAGGCCTTGATCTGCTCGTACTGAGACTTGGAGTACGCCTCGTAGGACTTGTCGTTCTTGGTCCGCACAGCGTCCTGGATGTTGGCAATGCAGGTGGGGTCGTTCATGTGCGCCTCACCGCCGTCACGCCAGTGGTACTCGCCGGACTCGGGCAGGCCCTTGACACCGACGGTATAGCGGGAGGGGAAACCACGCTCGTGGAAACGGAAGCTGTCCTCGGCGATCAGCTCGAAGGTGGAACCCTGGATGCGGGAAGCGGTGCCCTTGAAGCAGCGCTCGATGATGCTCTCGTCAAGACCAAGAGCCTCGAAGATCTGGGCGCCCTTGTAGGAGGCGAGGGTGGAGATACCCATCTTGCTCATGACCTTGAGGATACCACCATCGCAAGAGTGCTTGTAGTTGTGAATGAGGGCCTCGTCAGTGAGCTTCTTCTTGATGAGCTTCTCGCGGTTCAGCTTGAGAATGCACTCCATGGCCAGGTACGGGTTGATGGCATCAGCGCCGTAACCAAGCAGGACACACATGTGGTGAACCTCGCGAGCCTCGGCGGTCTCGACGACAATAGCCGCCAGAGAACGCCACTTGTTGCTGACCAAGTGGTGGTGGACCATACCAGAGGCGAGCAGGGCGGAGACGGGGACGCGGTCCTCGGAGGTAGCGCGGTCGGACAGGACGATGATGCGGTCCTTGTTCTCGATGGCAGCGGTCGTCTCGTTGCAGATGTAGTCCAGGTGGCGGAGGTAGCCCTCGGTACCCTCGCTCTTCGGGAAGGTCAGGTCGATAACCTTGACAGTCCACTCGGGGTGGATGCTCGACATGTTCTTGATGGAGTTGAACTCGGGGATCGAGAGAATAGGGCTGGGGAGCAGCAGACGGCCGCACTGGGAGCTGTCCATCTCCAGCAAGTTGCCCTGGGGACCAACGTAGCACTCCAGGGACATGACGATCGACTCTCGAATAGGGTCGATGGGGGGGTTGGTGACCTGGGCGAAAAGCTGGCGGAAGTACTCGTACAGCAGGCGAGGCGCCTGGGACAAGCAAGCCAGAGGAGCATCGTTACCCATGGATCCCAAAGCCTCCTTCTCGTCGGAAGCCATGGGAGCCAGGAGCAAGCTGACCTGCTCGTGGGTGTAGCCGAAGGCGAGCAGCAGAGGGTCCTCCTGCAGACGGGCAGCGTCGGGCTTGGCGGCGACGTCGACGCTCCGGCTGACGGTCTCGAGAACCTTGGGCAGGGTGATGAGCTCCTGGTCAAGCCAAGCGCGGAAGTCCTGGCGGCTGGAAACGGCCTCCTTCAGCTCCTTGTCATCAATGATGCGACCAGCCACGGTGTCGACGAGCAGCATGCGACCGGGCTGCAGACGACCCTTCTGGATGACCCTCTCGGGCTCGACGGGGATGGTGCCGACCTCGGACGCGCAGATGATGCGATCGTCGTCCATGACGTAGAAACGGCACGGGCGGAGACCGTTACGGTCAAGGTTGGCACCGCAGTAACGACCGTCAGCGAAGGTGAAGAGCGCCGGACCGTCCCAGGGCTCCATCTGGCAAGCAGCCCACTCGTAGAACGCCGCCTTCTTGGGGTCCATGTGGGTGTTTCCCTGCCAGGCCTCGGGGACCATGAGCATGACCGCCTCGGGCAGCGAGAGGACACCGTTGATGGTGAGCAGCTCGAGAACGTTGTCGAAAGCAGCGGAATCAGAGCCACCGTCCTCGACGACGGGGTAAAGCATCTCGAGCTCGTCCTTGAAGATGTCGGACTGCATGACACCCTCGCGGGCTCTCATCCAGTTCTTGTTACCACGGAGGGTGTTGATCTCACCGTTGTGAGCAGCCCATCTGAGAGGCTGGGCACGGTCCCAGGAAGGGAAGGTGTTGGTGGAGAATCTGGAGTGGACGAGGGCGAAGTGAGCCTCGTAGTCGGCATTGACCAGATCGTAGTAGTACTGGTAGACCTGGACGGGGGCCAGCTGTCCCTTGTAGACAATGTTCTTGTTGGAGAGGGAGCAGAGGTAGAACCAGTTGTGGAGACCGATGGTGTGTGTGGCGCGCTTTCTCAGGACATACAGCTGTCTTTCGAAGAGTCTGTCATCAAACTGCTCGGGGTCGGTGTTCTCGGGGGCGTTGCCCTCGCCGTAGGCAGAGGTCAAGACGACGAAAGGCTGCATGATGATGGGCTCACGAGACTTGGCGGCAGGACCAAGCAGTGTCGAGTCAACGGGAGGCCTTCGCCATCCCAAGACACGCAGGCCTAACGATTCGGCAATATCTTCCAACTGCCTCTTGGACTCCTGCAGAGTCTCCTCGTCTGGCTTAAAGAACAGGTTTCCCGTAGCATATTGTCCCAGAGGGGGCAGCACAATGCCCTCCTCCTTTTCAAAGTTCTTGACGAAGAACCTGTGAGGGATCGAAGTCATGACGCCAGCGCCATCACCGTCTCGTGCATCAGAGCCCACAGCACCTCTGTGGGTCATGTTGCAAAGCAGGTTGCGCGCTGCGAGGGAAAGGTGGTTAGCCAGGTAAGCAAGCTGGAAAGAGGTGGGATCATTCTCTCACCATCGCTAACAATCTTGTGGCTGGGCTTGCCCTTGATGTGGCTACAACAGGTCAGTTTGTCAAGATCGCCTTCTAGCCAGGTCACGGCAGGACCTACCAAGCAAAGCCGACACCGCATGCATCCTTCTCCAAGCTCGGATCGTACAATCCTCTGCAAACCAGGTTAGCACCAGACAAGCACTGGTCGCACAAGCGGAGAGGACCAAACGTACTGCTTCACCGGCAGAGCACCCGCCCATGAGGAGTTGTTCTCCGTCTGGTACTCATAGGGAGTGTATTGCTCTTTTTCAGATTCAAAATGGGTTTGTCGGTCGTCGAAGTCCTCAGGAAGGCCCATGCTAGGCGAGGATGCGACCTGTTTGCGAATGGAAAGGCTGGTATAGGTCGGCTAGGGAACGACTATTCCAGTCGGCAGCAGGCGATCGGCAGGAGCAGTTGCGCTCGTACGGATCTATGGAGGGGAGACGAGTCAGTAATGCGAAGAACAGCGAAACACGCCTTCGCCCAGGTGGAATAAGTCGAGAGCGAGGGACGGCGACGGAGTGAGAGACAGCAGAGACAGACGGCCAGTCGAAATCGAGTCCACAGAGGATGAAGAGAGCAGAATGGTGGCGAGAAGAAGAGTAGGCGGAAGGAAGATTTGAGTGAAGGCGGGGTGAAAACCGTCAATTAAGCTCGGAGGTGACCCAGAGGCGCACGGAGGACCACAGCTGACAGCTTTTTCCTGGGCAGGCAGAAACTTTGTTCTCGAACCGGTGAAAAAACGACCTCCGAAATGCGGTCGATTAGTGAATGGCCTTCGGGTTGGTGTTTGTAGGCCCCTCCTTGGTGAATACCGACGTAAGGCCAAGACATTTGGACGAGGGCACCGGAGCAGCAAGCAGAGCAGCACATGCCAGGAATGACGGCAGCGGACAGCAAGCAGTGACAGACACAGCCGGACAAGGGTGGAGTGGAGGAGGGGCAGGCTGGCAAGCCACGACCGTACAGCCGCAATGGATGGGCAAAAAAGCTCCATGCACCAGCTAACTGGCAGGCCGGCCGACTGCAGACAGCGGAGACAATTGGGATGATTGCAGAATGCGGATTTGCGGTGCCGACCGAAGCCCACCAGCAGGCTAGCCAATGACCGTGGCCAATGGCAAACGAGCTAATGGCGAGAATAGAGAAAAAAAAAAAAAAAGGGTGCGGCTAAGTGGGTGACACCAAAAGCCAGTCGTCTATCAGAGACAGACAAGAGACAAGCACCGCACACACCCCTCCATTCTCTGCCATGTTGCTGCCGCCATGCCATGCTAGCCGTGTGCTAGTGTGGTGTAGGCCGCCACCGGCCGACTGCCCCTCCAAGAGCTCTTTTTTTTTCTGACCCTGGTGTTGTTTTGGCTTCGGCTGATAGGCGACTGCAAGCTCCATTCCCGCGGTGACCTTACATCACCGCCACAGGGATTGCGACCAGGGGTCGACTGTCTGGACCTGGGGGGTGTGGGGTCGACTGCGGTGCTAGGCGTGTAGTGTAGACGCTGGCGCAGGAAATGGGCGGCAGAAGCCAAAAACGATACGGGTTCCAATCCAGATGGCTGGATTGTTGCCGTTTCGATGCCTGGCAGATGCTGCTGCTGTTGTTGCGTTGCTGCTGCTTGCGCGGGATGGATGTGCCTTTTTCGAATCGCCGTTTTCGTCTCACCAGCAAGCTGAGTGTCTGGAGAAATCTGCTGTCTCGGTCTCTCGTCCTGTCCGGGTGTGTCCGTGGGTGTTTTGGCGGCTTTCGCTCTCTCCTCTTCTCTCTTCCGGCTTCGGCTTCTGTCTCTGTTCTCTGTGCGGGCGTCCTCTGCTGGTCTGGTTCGGACGGTGGGATTCGCTCGTGGGCAAGGGCAACGTGGGAGTGGATGATAGAGTCTCGGGCATCAAGCGTGGGCTTGAGCTCGGCGTCTCTGTGAGTGAGCAGAAACAACTTACCGGCACTTTGGGTATATGAATGGACCAACTGGTCGGGATGGCTGCGCAATGGAATCGAGAGGGTTTCTTTTACTACCGTCGAAGCACCGCGCGAGAAGAGTGGGAGGGCGGAAGAAAGAGGGAAAGGAAGAAAGGTGGGAGGAGGGAGAGGAGCAACCTTTTATGATGAAGGGGCCGGTCCTAGTCCAAGATGGAGCGTGTGCGTGGGAGTGTGTGAGGACGGGTGAGGAGGAGTGGTGTAGAGGACGGAGTCCACGTCTTGTCCTGAGTCGGCGCTGGCAACGCTGGGTCCGAACCGGGGGGTTTGCAGTTTGGATGGATGGATGGAGGGGGACCGAGTGGAAAAGCACACGCCGGCGGCCACCCGACGACCATACGAAGCCAATGTAATTTGGATGAATAAGACAGAACGGGTGGACACCGAGATTCTGGGGCCTGAAGCCTGTACGCTAGAGACCGAAAGACGGACGTCGACCACGGCAAAAACACCTTTTTCGGGATATTGGGCTCGACAGGCGGCTGTTATGCGCAGAATACGGATACAATAGACACCCTACCACGCTACCTAATAGTAGTAGTATCTGTACTATGTAGTGTACACTAGAGAAAGCGACCCACTGTTGGACCCCTCCAGCTCCCTTCGATAATTTGCGAGGTGCAGAAGAGACGAGACGTTCAGTACAGGTAGACGCACCTCTAGGTACGCTTGTGCAGCGGCTTGCTCTCTGCTGAAGGAGAGGGGCCGAAACGCTGCGGAAAGTACTTTGCTGTTCGCACCACGCTGAAGGAGGAAGTAGTAGTGGGGGTTTGCAGTCGTGTGTGGTGGGATGGAAAGGGCACGTACCGGCTTCAGATGCTCCAAAACCGACTTGAGATGGGACGGAATGGGGGGGACATGGTGCGGCAGGGCGGGCCACGTTCGGGAGGTACGTACCAGACAGGCAAGGCTCCGTGGACGGCGCTTGATGTCTGTGCGCGGTGCTGTAGCTGCAACTGCTGCACTAGGTATGCTGCCGCTGTGCCTGCCACTCGGGCGAGTCGGTCTTTCTTTGCGCTCCCGTCGCTTGCGTCCCATACTGCCGCGTCTCCTCCAGGTGGCAATTGGCCGAGAAATAAAATAGAAGACGTGTGGGATTATTCTTTTGTAACCAATCAGAATACCGCTCTATCCAACAAAGTCATGTCCCATTGGACCATCTATGGGCCCACCGAGCATCTCTGACTCTTTCCTTGGCTCCTCTCCGCCCCGCCTCCTCCGGCCAGTCCACACATCTCGTTGTCGCTCCAGCGTCTTCTCGCGGACTCCGTTTTTCGGTCCATCCATCTGCAGCAACCTATTATCCCTCTGCGGTGGGAGTCGGCTTCACTTCCAAAATGTCTTTTGAGCCCCTTGTCAGTTGTTGTTGATGTTACACTGCCGTCCCCTGCCCATGTTGCCCTGCTAGCTCTCCCACGGCTGCCCAGGCAATCCAGGGCTGCGCGACTGCCACCCTGCCATAAACCTTGGAACCTGTCCCCCTCAAGTGGCCTGTCCATGGCGAGAATGGCCTGGAAGTGGACCGTCCAGCGCACGATTTGCCCCTCCACGGCGCTGCTCGACGCTGATGGACGACCACCAACCACGTCTTTGGGAACCTACTGCTTATTACCTGGACCTGAGGAAATCGACCACCCCCGAAACCACATGCCAAAAAAAAAAACCCGCACATCGGGAGGATGGACACCACAGTGCACACCGGTGCACCACTACAGCCCAAAATATTGTGGTGATCTCTGGCCACGTCAACCTCGATCGACTTTCCTCCACCTCGGCTCACCCATCACCTTTCCGCCGCCCATCCGCGCCCCCTCCCCCTCTGCGTCCACCAGCCTCGCCTCCGATCTTGCTTCCCCTCATTTCCGCCCAGTCGAATGCTTCGCCTGCCCGAATGAGAGTCGGAGAGAGAGAGAAACCCTTCGACCCCAGCATGCCACCATAGGCAATACGTCCCGGCAATTTACGTCCCCATGCGCTGTGAGACGACTTTGCTCGACCGCCTCTGGGTTTCTCCCACCACAAACGACCTCAGCACTGCTCTGCGGGGTCCTTCCCTGACCGTTGGGTGCTCCGTCGCGTCGTCCTACCGGGCTAGCACCGCTTCACCCCGTGCTCCCCTTTTCTCATCAGTTGAACGACACGGAGGCCGACCACAACCACGAGGCATAACACCGACTCCCTGACGTACTACCCGGTCTTCTCGCGGGGGAACATGGGTACCGTCCGCACTCGTACCCAATCCCGCCAGGTCGACGTTGCTAGGCTCGTCAACCAGCACCACCAACGAAGTCCACCCGCTCAAGTCCATTGCACTCCGTATTCCGTTCAGGGGCTGGACGCTAGGCTCGGGCTTCCTCGGGAGCCATTGCACGTCGCAGTCAGAATTTCTTGGCCAATGGCGGTGACCCAAATTCAGATCTGCAAGCCTGAATAAGATCTCGAACCACCACGGACGAAAAGCGAAGCGAGCGAGCGGAGAAGTATTCTCTGTTCCATGGCACTCAGCCTTGGGTCGGCTTTCGTTTGCCCGCCGGCCGTCTGGCTTTAATCACTTTGGCAGAGCCAAGCTAGTCGCTAGCGAGCCAGACCGTCGCATGCCAGCGCTCTGGTCTTGGGTTGACGCGAGTAGCGTGCCCAAACGCGTGGTTTGCATTTCTCCGTGGGCTGATGGCAGATGCATTTCAGTACCAAACTTGATCATCTAGGTATCTGCTTGAAGCGTGTGCGTCGTCGCAGGCCCTTATACAAATCACGTCGTCCTCTATTGCCTGACATAAACGCACAACCAAATACGGCAACACAGACGCCCTTTGCTCACGGATATTCTACTTCCAGATCATCCCGCTTCGAGACACAAATCAAAAGTCCTTCTGGGCACCGGTCTCGAGAGGATTGGGTGATCCAAACAGTTTTTGCTTATCCCTGGCAGTAACGGCCTGTCGCCCGGCCATTCCTCCATCTATCGGAAGCAAGCGCATCCTGCTGCAGTCAGTTGTTTGCGACAATAGCTTTGGTGTAAGAGAAATTCGACACAAGAACCCAGCCTTTCGGCCAAATCCAGCGGCCAGAGATGCACCCCACACGCTGCATGCAGACCCGGCAGGGGTCACCCCCTCGACATGCGCATTTTGCGAAACGGAGTAGCTGAAAGGTTAATGTCATCGAAGAGCAAGCTTTCAGCTCCAGCCAATCAGCTGAACGCATTTCAAAGAAGCCCTTGGCCGATGTCGCCTCAGTCATTGGGGCCCCTGACAGGCCGCAGGAAACCCCCAAGGAATTGGACCCGGACCCTTTTTTAGACAAGGGCAATTCAACCACCGATGCGGGTGATTTGGGGGAATGGAGTTGGGGAACCTGGAGGGTGTCGGACGGTAAACCTCGCTCCAGGTCCTACTGCGCTTGCACATGCTGCTCTGAGGCGTCCTACGCCACACGTTTTGGTCGGCGCTCTGGGTTATTAGGTGGGCTCTCTGCGTCGTCATGTAAACGTCGTCCGTTGATTTAAGCCAGATGGGAAAGGCTCTTTCTAGGCCGGGCCTTCGAGAGACACTGTACCCCCGTTCGATCGCCCTCAGTCGGCTGCGTCATGGAGTCGACACCGCACCCGAGCCTGAACACCGACCGCGAATGAGGATGGGTGGTGTATCGCCTGTGCCCATCAACCCCCTCCGATCTACGGAAGTTGATGGTGTTGATGGCTGCACGGCAGAGGCCGACGGGAGACCAGGGATCGGAAGCAGCGACCTCTCGCTTTTTATCGAAAGCGCCGGAGGCGTTCTTCACCCTGGGTGCCTGGGTGCCCCCCGTGCGGGTGTGTGGGTGTCCAAGCCTCGGGCAGCCAGAAGCCCAGAAGAGGAGGGACAGCGTTGCGCGCAGCTAGAAAGAGCGAGGCTCCCGACGAGAAGCACGTTTATTAACTGCGAACAAAACGGCCTCTGCGGAAGGGCCAACCAATGGCGGACAGCACCGAGCACATGCATCTGGGACGAGGGGGGGTGAAGGCGACGGATGTGACGAAACCCATTCCATCGTAGCACACGACAATGACATGCGGATAAGGCAGTAGGTCGTGCCCTTCTCGTCTGGCACAAAACGCCGTGTTGCGAGCGCAACGACGAAAGGTGGGCGCGTGACATGACTGACTGCATTGCAGCATCGAGACGTCGTCGCCCAACACCGAAGCGCACTTAAGGCGAAAAGGGTTGCTGTCAAAAAATCGACAACGTGAAATTGGAGACGCCGGCCAATCAGGCGGGAGCCGCATCTTCAACCGTCTTATCTCGGACCAACCACGACGACGAGCTGTTGCATTTGCATCTGAGCTACAGAAGAGCTAGGATCCCTAGTCCCTCATCCATGCCAAATGCAACCCCACCGGCCGGAGGCGTTCGAGATCTCACAGCTCCATACTCGGACAGCCCCTGCTGGCGTCCACGCACAGACGTTTTTTTGGCCTCTTGGCTCCTGGATTGGATCTGGAGGGTGGGAGGGAAGAAGACGTGAGGGGCCCCCTCTCTCATATGGAAGGGGAGGAAAACGCTTAGCCTGCCGAAGAGAAGAGGCACAGACATGGAACCGAAGCCGAGCAAGAGACAGTCGGAGAGACATCCGTACGCCGTCGGTGATGAACCGCCTCGGCACCGCGCAGTTCCTACGTCACAGGCGGTTTTGGAGTGCCTGGGCTGAAGTGAGAACGCCGGTCTTACCTGACGTATTTTCACTCCCCCCCCCCCAATTTATTAGGGTTTTTTTCACGCCAGCCCCTACGACAAGCACGTGTATGCATCCTGGATCTGGATGGACGCATGCCATACCAAGATGATGCGGGCGGTTGATCACCTATACCATACCATAGCCACCCTCCATTTCGAAACTTCGAGTGGTGGTGGTGGCACACAGGGAGAGCTGAATTTCACATTTCCCACCCACGGCGTCCGGTATGGTTTCCCGCGGCCGCCCCGCCGACCCTCATAGAGTAGTGTCCGTCGACTTCCACGGACGAATGAACGAAGTGCCAAATGTTTACACGAAGGGAGGGCCGGTGGGAACTGAGTAAACTGATAGACCCCCATGCCCAGGAGCCGTTTACGCGGGACCTTGGGCCCAGCAACTTGAGCAACGTGAATTATAAATGTCTAGTCTGCACGTTGCTAGTGGAGTCTCATCCCACCACAACAACGACAACGACGACGCCGCCGAGGACAACAAGCGGACCTATGTCCTTCCTGCAAAGCACACAGCATGCACCTGCGCCGTGGCATCTGCCACTAGGGAAGAAGTAGGTACCCATCGCGCTAGCAAAGCCCCGCCGGTGTCGGCTCGGCCGTTTCCCCCCGACTAGGGTCGGGCGGGTGCAACCCCTGGCGGAGCATCTTGTTCTGCTAGACCGCCCTATATCGGAGCGGTCACCTCTCTTCCAGACCGTTGTTGCAGCGGAGGTCAGAGCGAGAAAGCGGCAGAAAAAAAATCGAGCCCACTTCGAGTCAGCCCACGGCCGCGAGGGAATTCCCACAATGCGGAAATATGGCATTCGAAACCTCCACCAGCACGCGCACAACCAATGCTAGCCACGCCGATGTCAGCGCTGCTCCCGACTTTTCCCGACGAGACACATCAGAGCGCTGCGGGGCGCGAGAAAGGCATCCCCGGTCCGTTGCGGATGAGCGAGAAGCAGCCCAGGCAGCAGATCGGGAAAATGGGAGGCGGCAGCGGTACCGGACCCTTGTTTAAATTACCTCACAAAAATTAGCAAAAGCCTGGCATGGAACCGAGGAGACGCAGGCGCCGCGAATGGCCCAGCAATTGAGTGAAACCCGGCAACCACCAGTACAGGCGGAAGGAGCGATGTTTCGGACAGGTATTGAGGCGAGAGACGGTCGACGCTCCCGCCTCTCCGCCTCAGCTCTGTCTGTTAGGCTGGGCGGATTTGTGCTGAGGGTAGCCGGGGGGGGGGGGGGGGGGGGGGGCGCATTCCCATTTTGTGTTTCTTTCTTTTTTTCTTCCACCCACCCACCCACACAAACGTTCTTGCAGAATGGAATCGTGATGACCGACGATTTGGTGTCACGGCAAGACATGTCGTTGAACGAACTGACGACCGACCACAATTTCTGGCGCCCGTAGTGAACCATCGTGAACTTTTGCTGCAGGGATTAGACGCGCTAGGCGCGGCGCGTCTGCGGGTGTGGGGTAGGCACCTTACCCCCGCGAGTACGTACTGTTAAATGCTGTCAAATGTTTACTCTTGCAACCTCGCCTGCAGCGGGGGCATTTACGCGCAAAAGAGCCTCGAACAGCACCAAAAGGCGTCCAATTTGCATGTGAACGCCCGGAATCTACCTTTGCTATCAGCTTGTCGCCCTCCTGGAATGGGCCTGCCACCATGCTGGGCCTCCTTCCTGACCTGACACCGCGAGACGTAAGCCCTCGCCCTCCAAAGCTCTCCATGCCATCAACACCCCTCCGGTCCATGGAAAAGGTCCTGACTCTAGTCTCGTCAACAGTCGCACTCGATCTGGTACACCTCGTCCCGCAATCCCGCGGCCCAGGCGGCGCTCCTCGACGCGTACGAACAGCGACATTCCCAAGATAACGGCTACCAGAATGGCGCCAGCTCGCGACGCGCGGGCCAGCTGCTCATCGAGCGGTCCGCCCTAGCGCGCCTGCACGCCGACGAGCAGCAGATGGACCGCCGGCGGCTGAACGTGCAGAACTTCGGCAGCACGTGGCTGAAGCCGCCCGGCCTGCCCAAGACCCTCCACCAGATGCGGGAAGAGCGTAAGGAGCAAGAGGAGCATGCGGAAGCCATGCGCCGCGAGCAGATGGTGGCGGAGCTCGCCGAGGCCGAGGCGGCCGGGCAGGACGGCGGGGAGGACCTGGGCGCTGACCTCGACGCCGAGGAGGGAGAGGTCCGGGACCTGGACGACGACATCCCCGACGCCGAGGAGAGCTTCGGGTTCGACGGCGGCGACGACGACTCGGACGAGGGCGGGCTCAGCGGGATGACTAGCAGCGACGACGGTGACGCCTCGGACGACGAGCGGAGCGTGAGAGCGGGCGGGCAGCTGCTGCAGCCGGCGGCCGACGAGGGCAGGCGTGACGACCTCGTCGCGGCGCGGATGCGCATGACGGACGACGCGTACCGCCAGGCGATGGCGCGCGGCGACGCCGGCGGGGAGGACCTGTACGGCGCCGAGGAGGAGCTCGAGGCCGAGGGCCGGGGCCACATGCTCGACGAGGAGGACATCATGCCCCCGCACGACGGCGTCATCGACGACGAGGACGACGACCTCGGCATGGGGATGGACATGGACGCGGACCTGGACGACGACATCCCCGAGGCCGGCGAGCTGAGCGGGGTGTACGAGCACACCGACTCGGAGGCGAACCTGAGCAGCAGCAGCCAGGCGCCGAGCAGCGACGAGGAGGACGAGGGGGACATCAGCTTCGCGCCGCGGGCCGCGCCGCTGAGGGCGCCGCTCAGTCCCACGCGTGGGCGCGGTGGCCACGGGCCGAGGAGCAGCATGGACCTGAGCGGGTTGCTGTCGGCGGAGAGCAGCATGATGGACAGCAGTATGATGCAGAGCAGTCCCAACGTCAGGGCCCAGAGACGTTAGTGGCGTTCGGAACCCTGAATGGTTTGGGAGAATTCATGATACCCCTCCTGAACACAAATGTGTTATTTGAGATTCGGGCGCTGCGGCGGCGCACGGAGAGAGGAAACGGGGTAGCGGAATCATACGATGACAAAAAATGCATGCCCTCTAGGCTGTATGAAGCAAGAGAAACGAATTACGAACACAGAAACACACAGGCACACGCGCAAAGCCACGGGGAGGAACCTCTTCTAAGTGTAGTATTAGGCGGTATACACGTTGTTACAAAAAAAACAGGAAATGTTTATATAATGCTAAGCTCGACGACACCACCCGCCCTGCGCCGTCTCGTTTCTCTGCGTTTCCCCTTTCTGCAGACGTTATACATGTGCAAGTAAGCATTTCAGGTAAACCAACGGACGTCCATGAATCTTCTCATGCATTCATGTCACTTTTTCCCCCTCTTCCTCTTCACCCCCTGAGCTTCGTGTTTCTTTTCTCCTTCTGCCACTTGATAGCAGTTTGGCTGGAAGGCATTGAGAAAAGAGAAGAACAGGGAGATCGAAGAGTGCGGAATTCATGAAACGCCTCGAACGCCGAGCATGCAGAACAATATCAGTCGCGACCCAACCCAGGACTATGCGTGACTGTCGACGGTTCCTCGCCTCAAACGACGGGCAGACAGAGAGCCTCTGGCCTGCCTATGCTTCTTCCCCTCGATATGTTTCTCTCCAGTTCTGTCATCTCGTGGCCTTTCAGACTGATCCGAGTGTGCTAGTCTGCGATATTGCGTATGGTCATCTGTTCAACGGCCTTCCCAGGGGCGTCTAGAAAAGCCAGACGTAGATGAAGAGAAAGCACACGGCCGCGAAGAAGCCGAGCCAGACCTTCCAGCCGACGCCGGTGCGCTGGGCCATCAGAAGCATCCGGTTCATGGTGCCGCGGAGGCGCAGGCGGGTGGAGTCGAAGGTGTCGTTCATCTTCTCGGCCAGGGCCGATGACTCGCGGATCTCGTCGCCGATGGCAACCGTCATCTGCGGACTTCGTCAGCAATCCCGCTGTATTTGCCTGATCCGCAATGAGAAGGGGGCCCAACGTACGCTCTTCAGAATCTTGACCTTGCCCATGATGCCCTCTACCTGCTCGTCGTTCTGGCTCTCGAGCTCGTTGAGCACCGCGTCGCTGTACTGGCCGCGCGAGTTGGGCGTCGCGGGGCGGAACCCCCGGCTGCCGTTGTCGACGCCGAGGTGGCTCCCCATGGGCGCGGGGGATGCGCTGCTGCCAGCGTAGCCGTAGCCGTATCCGCCGCCGACGCGCGAGGGCGAGGCGCTGACTGGCCGCCGCGAGTTGTCGCCGGTGTAGCCCTCGAACAGGGCGCTGCGGGAGTCGCGCTGGTGCAGCGAGGAGCCGCCGAATCTGTTGAAGCAGACAGAGTCAGCTTCTATTGCCTTGTGTGTGCGTGAGGAGTGTGTCTGTCGCAAACATTGGGGTTTGCGGTGTCAGGGCGCCCGTCCGGCGCGACGGCATCGGGGATCGCGAGAGTGCGAAGCGGCCGGGTTTCTGCCATCTCGCGCGGCTTCCCGCACTTTCGGACAGGCCGCGACATTCGAGCATGCTGGAGAGACGCTGCGCGCGCGATGCATCGCGGAAAGCACCAAAGGAGCTGTGCAGGGCTTCGTATCAGCTACGCACCTTGAAGCCATGGCGTCCGACCCGTCGCGCGAGGTTGTTTGCTTCTCGGGAGGGTCTCCTGGACTATCGAATCTCTTGGGTTTCTCGCGCGCGACGAAACCCAGAATGGGCGGCGACGGCAGCGGCGTTCACGGGAATTTGTCTCGCAGGGTCCGGATGCCAAAACGGGGCAGGGGCGTTTGTGGAATGTAACTGGGCGGTGTCGTGTGTGTGTGTTAGACAAGAGAGAACTTTTTGTCGTCCTTCAAGGTCGGTTCGGTTCGTCCAGGGGGGGTGCGGTTGATAGCGCTGCTAATGGGGACCTTCGAATCTCGGCTGGGCGATCTTTATTTTTATTTGGTAAGACTCCGTTGCGGCAGTCCCGTGTCTGACGTCTCTGTTTGGTCCGTTCACCTTGTCAGAAATGGGGGGCGTCCGCTTCGCTGTTGGCAGGTATTAAGCGTCAGATGCGAGGGAAAGGGGTGTAAGACGAGAGGCGAGAGAGGATCGTGGGAGATGGAACTCAGAGACGGAGAAAGGACCCATGGCAATATAGCGCAATATTCGTAACTGAGCAGGAGTTTTTGTCTTTCTAATATAAATGTAACTAGGTAGACGGAATCGCTTTTGGTACCTGAGGCGGAAGGCGACTGCTCTCGGGCAGGAAGCTTTCTGGGTACGTGTCGTCCCGCTGTCCAATCGAAAACGGTGATAACCTAAAATTCCCCGTGGAAGAGGTGAAAGCGGCCCGGGCATGGTCCTTGGCCGGC
>WIGM01000527.1:0-12621 GCA_014235935.1 Colletotrichum musicola | reverse complement strand
CTGTCCAATCGAAAACGGTGATAACCTAAAATTCCCCGTGGAAGAGGTGAAAGCGGCCCGGGCATGGTCCTTGGCCGGCGCTGACCGGACGCCCCTCTTCCGTCTAAAATAGAGTGACAAAAAATTTTAGCCTGGTCATTTTTTTTCTCTGCACCTAACGGCATGGATGCATTGTGAGTTGCGGATTAAATCCACGAGCCGCTCATTTGCATCCAGACATTGAGGTTTGCGTGTAAATGGGGGTGGGAAAAATCCATCGAAAAACTGGGTTTTGCAAATGACCTCTTGTGTGTAAAGTTTTGCTCTGGAAAAAGACGCCGAGGCTTGATTGCGCAGGCATCTCAGTGCGTCATACGGAGAAAGATGAGTTTACTTCTATCATCCTGTTCAATTACAATAAGAGAACTTACAGCTACCGAGCTACGTAACTACGTATATGCCAAGGTCCGCCAGACCCCTCGCCTTGGGCCGCTTCATGCATGGATCGGTGGTTTAGCTGGGAGCTCAGAGGTGGATAGGTCCCCGTCGGAGCAGCTAACGAGAACTTGCCTGCGAGGCACAGCCGCGGGGACCTGCACCAATGCTTAATTACTGCTCTATCGGAATTGCAGTAGGATTAAGATAACCTCGATCGCCATAAAAGAAATTGCACCAATGAATGGTGCAATCACAGCTAGTCGGTAAGAATTATCGCATAATCTTCGTTTCCATTGCATTCGTTCCTTGGTCGATATGACGGCCACGGGCCGAGCAGCTAAGCACAATATGAAGCATCCCACCCAGAGGGTATCAGGCGGGATAGACAGCAGACCAGTTCGTCTCTAAAACGCCGTCCAAACGCACGAAATATCCGCCTATGCCTCGGCCACATGCTGTTCATTCCCAAGATGAGCTCGCCATATCGTCGAGCCTCTGTAAAACTTTTGTGTAAACCCCGTATCCATTCTTCTTCCTCTCGCTCTCTGATGTGCTCTCGTTCCAACTTATGGGGCCAGAACAACACTAGTCGCACTAGTCGGCCACCCGGCATGTTGGTGGAGTGACTGAAGAAAGATGAGCTCAGTGTGTGAAGACGAAAGCGCTCGCGCTTTAGTCCTCATCCATCTTGGAGTCGTCGGGGGCCTCAAAGTCATCGTCCTCCTCATCGTCCTCCTCATCGGCGGGGTTCTCCTCGGCGGCCTTGGCGAAGTCGATGACACGGCCACGGGTGCGGCGGCCACCCTCAACGATGTTGTTCAGGTCGATCTCGTCCATGCCGTCGTCCTCGTCAACTATTAGAGAGTAGTATTAATCGCCTGTTCTCGGAGGCTGTTTGCGCAAGTCTAATCTTACCAGGCGGCTCAGTAGTCTGCAATTGTCAACGTTAGCTTCGGCGCAACCTAGCGGGAAGGGCTTTTCATCCGGATCGAATGACATACCTCGGCGTTCTCCTCCTCCTCGCTAGACTCGTCGTCCTCGTCCATGGCCTCGCTCTGCTCGACAGGCTCCTCGGCGGCAACGGCCTTGCCCTTGCCCTTGGTCTCAACCTCGGGGGCAGCGGCGGTAGGGTTGGTAACGGACTCGTTCTCGGCAGCCATTGTGTCTGGAGGGAGGATTTATGGGAATTGCGTGTTTGTCTTGCGAAATTTGCGTAATGGGTGGGCGGGAGACAGCTTGGCGTCGCGAAGGGTTGTGGTGGTGAGAAGTTGGGAAAGGCAGATGATGAATTTCAAAGAGGCAAGTGGGCGAAGGAAGGTGGAGGCAAAGCTGCGCAGGCCAGCGGCGGATTTTATCAAGGCGATCGTACTTTCGTAGGTACCTTCCCCGGTCCCAGCTTTTTAGTGTAAAGTGAGGCAAGCGGCTGCTTGTGTGCATGTCAGTAACTGAGCAACGGCGCTAGTCCGTAACGGGCATAGAGTCACAAAAGCAATGCTGCACGTGCCAGCTATCCTGGGCACCGAGTCTCGCCAGGTCGAACTTCCAGAGCAGAGCAGAGTGCCTGCAGGCAGTAAAAGTGCAGCTACAACTTTTTGGCAGGCTACCTAGTCTACGTGCCTTGCGACAGAGGGGCCAGAGGAAGGGCCATCTGGTTCTGAATACTTGAACAGTTTATGAAGCATAGACGGAAATACTCTTCTTGATGGATAGGCCTCTTCGGTCTGTATATCCAGGGTATGCTGCGCTCATGACATGGTGGCTGTTGAAACAGGCCTCCACGGACAACACGTTGGAACACATTGATGGAAACAATGGCGTAGTCGATCTGCTCAGCATTTCAAAAACCGTCACAAGGTTGGCAGCATTTCCCTGTAATGTAGTCATTCGCCCAATATAACCATGGGCTCTCAACTGTTGGGTATTCTTCTAAACGACCATCTTCTACTTTCCGTCTCCGCCACCAGTGACCGTCATGAGCACGACTATCGCGATCAACCACCAGTATCTGCACCACCGTTAGTATCAGCATATACCCACAGGACTGCAAGACAACGTACTTTTGGAAAAGCGTCTTCTCCTCCTGCACAACCTTCTTCCCCTCGGGACTCAGAACGATAGGCTTGTTCAGCTCCGGCGTCTTCCCCTGCCGCGCGACCCGCACCACAGCCTGCGGTCCAAAGTCCCTCGTCACCCCCGCGTCGACCATAACACCTTTCAATCCCGCGCCGATGACGTTGCCGTCGGCGTCGACGCTGAGCAGGATGTTGGGCGAGTAGCCCTTGGCGAAGTTCTCCGTCGAGGCCACGGAGACCGAAGAAGTCCATTGCGCGGACGCGGGGTCGTAGACGCCGACGCGCACGAGCCTTGCGCCGTCTTCGGGGAGCTCGGGGAGCTCAAAGGAGGCGACGGTCGCTTCCGAGGGGTTCGTGACGTCGTATTCGACCTCGGCGAGGGGGACGGGGGCGGCCTTGCTCGCGGCGAGAGAGACGGGCTCGATGTAGATCTTGGCCAGGCGCGCCTCGGCTGCGGCGGCGACGGTCGCGGCGAAAAACGCCGACAGGAAGGTTGTTGCGCGCATCTTGGGTGATTCGGTTGACCTCGTGTGTCGATGATGTCGCTCCGGGTCACAGCGCGGACGGTTGACGTGGTGCTTGGAGGTGGATGGGCGTCGGAGGGGAGGTTCGATGGGCCCCCGGTCTGGGTGGGCCGGGATTATTTCGGCAGATTTCCCAGGTCGCCGCCCTACGGTGCAGCTGCACCAACAAATCGGGAACTGATGAGCTGCTGCCGCCAGCACCAGCTTTTGAGCGTTTAGAGCAGCGGACAACACTCCGAGCTGTATGATATCAACGAGCAGAGATGATCTGGCCACGGTTTACATGGTCCGGAGTTTGTCCCAGTTGATTCAGAAAATGTGGTATTTCGTTACCGCTGTCACTCATACAACATTGAACATGATACTGCCTAACCGAACGCCGCTTTGCCATGCCTCTAGAGGCAGCAGTGATGCCCACCCTTTTTAAGGAAAAGTCGAACAAGATACGCCTGCCCTGTTTGGCAAGTGAAAATATGTCAGGGAAAAAAAAGGCCAAAACCATCGTTCACGATGGCTGCGTTGCGACCGCTGCTGTTCCCTCTGCCAGCGGCGATTTCGCAGGGCTCTCGTCGTCGGGCGAGTCCCCACTGTCCTCACCGGCGCCATCTGAAATTTCGGTCGACCCGTCCTCGTCGTCGACTTCATCGGATTCCTCGTCCTCCACGACTGCCTCCTCGTCCTGCAGAGCGTAGCCTGGGCACCGCTCGACCAAGCCTCGGTAGTACGCAACCAGCACTTCGGGGTTGGGCACGATCTTCCAGTCCACTCTGTAGAGAAACTCCAGTTCTAACAGCTTGAGCTCGGCCACCCTGACTCCGCCCACTCGCGCGTACGTAGTGTTGTTCCAAAACAGATCTGATAAGCCTTTCGCGGCGACCGTCGCGGCGGTGATGAGAAAGCGATGCACGGTTAGTGTGTTGATGGTAAACTCTGGGTATAATGCGCAAAGGCGGTCAATGTAATAGACCATGGACAGCAAGAGCGGCGGTGTGAGAGTCGCATGTTTTGCTAATCTGTTAAGGTATTCAAGAACCGAAATGCTCGGCGCCGTCCTGCATGCAAGAGCCGGTAAGCAATGCGGCGCCAAGAGTAGTGAAGAAGTTTTGCTCACCTCGAGTGGAACCGAGTCAGGCTACCGGAGCGAAGAGCGAGAGCGTCGTTGGTCTCGATGAGTTCCGAGAGCATGTGCGATATCAGAACGACCATGTCTTCGACGCCGCACAGCTCATAGCGCTGAGGCAATATTTTGGGCGGTCCAGCGGTTGGTTTAGGGCGTTTGGCCGCGCCGGAGGAGGACTCGCCGGCGGTGGATGCGCTTGCGTGCGCGAGAGCAGGATCTTGAGAATTCCGGCGCTTGCCGGGCGAGGCAACGACGGCCGAGGTCTCGCGTACGACGGGGGGTACGACAGGCTGGGCCTGTGTCGGCGGTTGAGGTCGCGGCAGCGGTGCGGAAGGGTCTATCGGCTGAGGATGCGGCGCAGGTGGGGGTTCGGCGGGCGTCGCGGGAACAGAGGCGCGCGGTGCGGCGACGTCTCCTTGTGTGCTTTGAGGTTGAGGTTGAGGCTGGGCCGCGAGCGGCGGGTTTTGGTTCGGGGGCTCCATGGGAGAGTATTGGGTGCCAGCGTCGACAGCTACATATTGTCGAGGGCGTTGCTGTAGGGAGGGTGAGGTCATTGAGGCGGACGGAGAGGGCCTGGATGCAGAGTGCCGCCGCGGCAAAGGGGCCGAAAGCCGGGCAGGAGACGAGTGCGGGGAGGATCGCGTAGGGGCATAATGGAAGGTGCTGGGCGAGGCATTGGCAGAGCTGGCGATAACGGGAGATGTTGTCAACATGGTCCCGGGCGCATCGTGGGGCGTGCAGGTGGCAGGATGAAGACGCCAGGCGAGCTGGACGAAGCGATCGATGGGTAGGTAGGTAGAAAGACCGCCGTCGATTTGATAGCAGTCCGATTAGAAAAGAATACCTGATGGGGTGAGGTCGGTACTTGATCCGGAGAGTACAGGTAGGTAGTGAAAAGTATTTAGGTAGGTAGTGCACTGAGCACAGGCAGGTGACAGGTCTGGGGCCGGCTCAGATTTGCAGATTGACAAACCCAAGTCCCAAGATCCGCAAAATCGGGAAGGGAGAGGGGCTGCTTTTTCCGACGAGGATGGCCTAGACACCAAGGCCCTTGTACCTTCCATACCAGTACTTGCACGCCCGGCGCTACCTACACTACGCCATATTATACAGCCACAACGTCTCTCATGAAGCCATCGCAGGTAATGAGTCGACTTTTCAAGCCACAGTCAGTAAATTAACACTGAAGTCAACTTCATATTTGACAGTATCGTCATACAGATACGTTATAAAGTTTGTGTATTACGTTACAGGTCTTCTAGGTGCCAACGCAAGTACGTTCAATGTACACTCACAACACTTACCCCGTTGTCATTATTATTATTGTAAGAAAAAAAAATTGCCTCGTTCCTGTCCCTCAGTCAGAACACACAAAGTCACGTACAGCCCCTTAAGCTGATTCCAAGGTCTTCATGGCAAACGCGGCTGGTAGCGCCCTCCTCTGCTCGTCGCATTCCTGCCCAAACGGCAAGCCGATTGCACGGCATGGCATGGCCCATGGGACCTGTGTGGGTTGTGGAGGAAAGCGGACAATCCGTTTTTCTGCGGTCTCGGCACCGGTGCCAAGCGCCACCGCCGCTCCTGCCAACCAGTCGTCATTGCACTGCGGGTAAGTGGGGAGGCAGGTACCTGGTGCTACTCGCTATCGTGTGGGATGCCCCGTGTGCATTCTGCCTTTCTTTTTTTTTCTCTCTTGTCCTTTTTTGATGGGCCGCTGATTGCACCATTTTCTCGCAGAGACCTGGGTGGGCCGCGATACTGGTTCTGGACACCGAGAGAAGTGACCAACGTTGCCTTGGCCCCCCCAGCGCTGCAACCCTTCCACGGCAAGCAGGGTCCTGGCTGCTTTAGACTCCTGGGCTGGACTGGAGGTCCCGTCAAGAGGCTCAATTTCCCCCTCCTCTTGCTGGTCGTCCCGGCCCTTTGCTTCGAAGTTCGAGTTGCAACAGGCTGCGCACCTCCAGGCTGCCCCAGCCTACCAGGCTCCTACTCCGCTGAGAACCTCTCTGAATCCATGTCCCCAATGTGCGTCCCTCCTCGTCGTCGTATGGGAAGCCTCACCGATACACGTGTGCGATCAGCTGTCACTGCGAATTTTCTCCTGCACGCTCAGTTGGACTGTTTCCCTTATCATAGCCCCGCTTAACACATCCCAAACCCAGCTGCGGCTGTTGGGAGACAGTGGCCGCAAGTCATTGCTCAAGTCGTCAGATGTAACTTATCTCGCGCGAGATAGCCCCTGGGGTTGAATCACAGCATCGGACCTAGCAAATCTGCTATGCTTTCCTACCTACGTTGTCTAGCCAAGGCACCTGTGCCACCGAGTACGAAAACGGCATCCTTGTCAACCTATCGCCATGGTGTTTGGTACGTAACTTGACTCGCCCAGTGCTTTGGCGATGACCTTACCGCAACTCATCACGGGTTTGGGCGACCCTTTATTCTCACAATGACGGAACTGAAGACATGGTCCAAAACGCCATGCTGCTGCATACTATGTACAAGCAAGACATCATGGGCTTGGGTAGGACGTCCACAGGCTATGTACCCCGCATCAACCCGGCGCCTTAACTGTCGTACTTGCAGCAGGTTAGTAGATGTCGTTGGTAACTCTAGAAAGAAAACAAAAGTGTGACTGACCTTGTGCCAAACAATTCCCTGGCATTGAAGACAGAAAATCTCCCATCATTCGTCACCAGGGTAGCATGCGTACTTCTCAAATCTCAACAATCAATAGGAAGCTACTCGAAGCAAGCTGCAAGCACCGTGTCTACCTACCAGACTTGCTTACACTCTTTAACCAGCACAATAACATGGCCTGTGACAAAGAGCCTTCTCAGATCTCATTTGTATGTAGCCTCTGATCCATGACCCACATGCAGGTACTCGCTACCTACATAGACTCATTATGAGAGCAAAAAGCAAAAAAAGAACAACTGTAAATTGTCATGGGGCAAGCCCAAACAGTCTCCCGATGCGAGGGTCGAACTCGCAGCCTTCGGATTGATCGATGATAAAAGTCCGACGCTCTGACCAATTGAGCTAACCGGGAGTGGATCTACATTTATCCGTGATAAGACAAGTGTCTCAACTCACCCAAGTAGAGCGCTATTCTCCAGTAGCAAGCCCAACTTCCGTAGAGGAAAGAAAACTCTGTGTGAATCACCCGGCCATAGTGGGGTTCTTGTGTGGAAGCACAGCTCGGCTTCTTAACTTCGGGGACTATTCTTTCACACTCCCTAGGCTGAACATCCTACCTCCCACAAGCACCTACAACAACGATAGGCAGGGCGGTTGCGCTGGCTCTGGTTCTTGGGCGTTAGTGCAGCAAAGCGTGGCGGTGCTCTGTCTTTCCCAGCCTTCTTCAGCTTCAACTACCTAGACGGCTACTCAGGCTGCCAACGCATCAGTTAAGCACAGATTAGGTGTCAGGGTTTGTGGTGACCAGATTAATTCGGGCAAGTTCTATAAGAGTGGTAGATCGCTAGCTTCGGAGTATCTATAGGGCTAGACAAAGTTAAGAAAACTTTTATTTCACACTCTAGACTAAGTATATTACGTTCTCTGAATTCTCCAGTCTACTACTATTTACTTTTAGTGTTGTATTATTACTATCATCTGTTATTATTACTATTGTCTGTTGTCGTCCCTGTCGTCCGTCGTCGTCAGTCATCGTCGCTGTTGTCCGTCATCGTTGCTACCCAGAGCTCCCGTGGCATGTGAGAATTCTGAAAACGGCGGGTTGCGGTACGCAAACGCACGTGCCTGCCTGCCAACCTGCTAAGCGGGTGACAGGAAAACAGGTACACTCCGAGCTTGGTTTTAGCTGAAGATACCTGTCTTAAGCTAATTTTATATAGCTAAGAAGGTATCTTTGCTAGTGTTTTGGCCCAGTACCGTAGGGGTCCCTCTTTTTTTTTGTCACCCGCTTGCCTACCTTACCCCCAGCGCCAACTGGTAACTGCTCCTACCTACCTTAGGTGCAGACGCCCCCGTCAACCTTGATGGGATTAATCGCGGCCCATCCTGCGGAAGACATCCCGGCTCTCTGGACTGGAGGGACGACGTTCAACACACGCCTTTCGGCGCCATACATATCTAGATACCACCAGCTCCTAGATTCAACGAATACGCATTCGCTCCGCCCGGCCGGTAAACCTTCGACGACGACAGCTGTGCGAGGCTCAAACCGCTTCCGCTTGACACTCGGCCGGTTGCATGGACCTTGGCCTCTGACGCAAGCTCCGTCCGCCGCCGCACCACTTCATCCTCGCAAGCCCACACACAACGCGCTGGTTGAAGTCGACCGCAGATAGTCGACAGCTCACCAACGACCAACATCGCCCTCGCGAATAGCAGAAAAACATGGCACGGCTTTCGAACCCTCCCAACCTGTCGCAGATCCAGAGCGCAAGGAGCTATGCCGAGCAGACCAGCGCTCTGAAGGCTCTCAAGAACGATGTCGTCGGCCACCAGCAAAAGAAGGAGATGTGGGCTGAACTTGGTGCTTTGGAACCCATCGTCGAGATACTCAATGCCTCTCGTTCGCCCGCCAGGGTTAATGGGAAAGATACGCGCCCTCAGGGCAACTCCAGGTGGTTAAACGACGAGGAAACTGTCAGGTTACAGGCTCTTCAGCTCCTGGCGAGCTTTGCGAACGGTAGGTCTTCAAATTCATGCGTCAGGCTCATGGTCGCTTGCTCACGATGTGTCTTGCAGGTGGAACCGCTTTCGTCGAACCTCTCCTTGCCACTGGAGCCGTGCCAGCTTTGCTGTCCTACATCTGCCCGATTTCGAACGCTCCCTTGCTCGTCACCACAGCCCTGCGCACTCTGTTAAACATCATCGAAGCCTCCTCTCTCGCTGCCCCGGGCTCTCCGGTCGACACACCAGCCTTGGCCGAAGCGGTCTTCGCACCCGAGCATGTTGAATCCTTCAACACCATACTATCATTAGCACCTAAAGATTCGGCGCAACACACCCAGGTGACGTTGGTTGCGAGCATTATTGGTCAACTTTGTCGACAAGAACGGCATCAGCTTGCTCTAGCAAACAGCGGTGTTCTTGAATCCTTGGCAACGCGGCTAGCTAGTATCGCCGTCGCACAAGGTCACGTTATACCGTACGCTGAGGCCTATGCCAGAGTAGAGCATCTGTCAGATTTCATCCCTGAACCGGCGTTTTCGACTTCCAATTTGGCTCAAATTTTGGAAGCATTGGCTACCATCATTTCGGATTCTCGCTTCAGGGCATACATGCTGTTGAGCTCCCCAGCAATCATGGCTATCTTCCCCTCCCTGAAGTTTACGCCGTCGAAAGAGATCCGAGCCCCATGGAACTCGCTCGAAGTCAGTGGTCTGGGTTATGCGCGGCAACAAAGTCTCAGCGCCATGGATTACCTCCTTCCGGCCATCCCCATACCTCAGGGTCGGATGGCGGGTTCTCAGCAGTCTCACTTCCCTCCGCCAGGTGCCTCGGATGCGCGAGAGCGGGCTCGCTCGGCCGCGAGCAAATATAGTTCCACCGCCTCCATATGGGAAGCCTCCCGTTTTGAGCTGTTTGGGAACGAAGGCGATCCTGAGGAGGAACAAGAGTGTCCCCTCATCCCATGGCTTATTTTTCTAGTTAAAACCCGCCAGAATGTTGAGCGGCTGATGGCCGCCAACCTCTTGACCTCTCTCGTAAGGTCTGGGTTTGGAACTAAGCACTTCAGAGAGACCTGTCTTGGGCTCATCGTCATCCCGATACTGATGGCGACGCTAGAGCATCTTCAATCCTCTCCGCCAATTGTCAAGTCTCCTTTGGTTGACGCAGAAACAGCCTTGAAGTGGACAATCCTGGAACGGACGCCAGCTATACTCGCTCGAATGATCAAAGACAGCGAGCCGCTTCAGAAAGCCGCGTTCGATTGTGGGGCTGTCAAGTCCTTCAGCAAGCTTCTCAAAGACGCCTACGAACCAATTCCTCCGTCAGCATATGCCAAGGTATGGTCGCCACAGGCTGACACGGGCATGGAGATGGAAAATGCGGCTCCTTCATGCGCCCTGGGGCCAGAGGGACAGCCCCCTCTTTTGGCTCACAGAGTGAAAATGCGCGAGAGCGCTCTCAAGGCGATCGGGGCGCTTGCAGCCGGTAAAGAGGATTATCGCAAGGCCTTTGTTGAGCAGGATGTCGTTGCCCACATTGTCCAGTCGCTCTCTCCGACCCCTGGCAAGCCGTCGAACCCCAAGGATCGCTCAAAACCTAACGAGCCGGACGGCCCCGTCCCTGAAGCGTCCTCTTCTGATCACAATTCCGGATATGGCAGCAACCCGTTATCAGTGCTCATTGCAGGCTGCCATGCGGTGAGAATGCTGTCGCGATCGGTCAGTATCCTCAGAACCTCTCTGGTGGACTACGCAGTGGCCGTTCCCCTGTTTCGCTTTCTCAGGCACCCGGACGTGGACGTCCAAATTGCTGCGACCGCCGCGATTTGCAATCTGGTCACTGAAGTCAGTCCAATGAGGGAGGTAAGTTGACTTCCGCTGAGTTTTACGTGACGTGACGAGTTGACGATTGTAGATCCTGGCCGACAGGGGCGTGATGAAGATACTGTGCGAGCATGCTCACTCTCTCAACGCTGCCCTACGACTGAACGCCCTCTGGGCTTTGAAGCACTTCGTGCATGCAGTCGACCCGGAGACCAAGAAGCAGTGCTTAGAGGAACTTGAGTCCGGATGGCTTGTTCAACTCATTTGCGACGACACGGAGGACGACGCACTATTCCTCGCTCGATCAAAGCTGGACAAGCAGAACGCCGTGGGTGCCGGGGACGACATGGACGGCGATGTCGAGATGGACCAGGCGGATACCATGTCAAGGTCTTGGCTGAGCTCTAACATGCCCCCGCAAGAGGCAGACGGCAAGCGGCCGGCCAAACTACAAAAAGCACAGCTGAAACTGGCAAACCTGCGCGAGAATGAGATAAATCCGCTACGAAAAGCGCGGAATGACGACCTGGCCATCCAAGAACAGGGACTTGGTTTCATCCGGAACCTGATCGGCGCAACTGGGTCCGGTTCGACGCCGGAGTCGGCAAACGAGACCACGGAGATGATTGATTATCTCTTTAATGAACTGGGACAAGATAGATTTTTCGACATACTGGGCAGGAAACTTCAGGCCAAGGTGCTTCACCCAACTAGGCGTTCGGTAGGCTCCAGTGCGGGCCGCGAAGCGCGGGTACTCTATCCGCAGGCCAAGATTATCGACGCCGTCGTGTACATCCTCGTTCACATGGCGGCAAGCGTACCCCGACACCGGCAGCTAGTTGTTGCTCAGACAGACCTGCTGAAGCTGTTGGCCAACCACTTCAACAGCAAGGATAAGGAGGTCCGAGTTGCTCTGTGCCACCTGATCAGCAACCTGACATGGCAAGACGACGATACCGACGCTCGAGGGTGCGCCCAACGGGCCTACGAGCTGAAGAAATTGGGTTTCCTTACTAAGCTGGAGGGCTTAGAGGACGACTGCGAATTAGACGTGCGGGAGCGGGCCAAGAGCGCGGTCTGGCAGATGAAGCAGGCCAGCAGTTACTAGAGGACTCTTCAATGGCTTCAATGTCTTCGGCCGCCAGACATAGATGTAAATGGCGTTGAATGCGTGCGGGGTGTATTTGAGGTACACAGTACATGATGAATGAAGCATAAGCATGGGTTGGGCTACTTGGTCTTTCGTGAGGCAGTATGTAAGCTAGTGGTGTATAAGCGTAGTTTCAGCCGAGAGCAGCGAGACGAATTGAGTACTATTTTCATTACTCTTGCTGTTGCCCGTCGTCGTCTGTGGTCCGTCGTCATTACTTCTGCTTGTGGGATGTGAGATCTTTGGCTTGGGGATGAAATCATGGTCCCCAATATAAGCTGGTGGTGTGTAAGTGTGGTGTTAGCTAAGATACGTCGGGAGCAGCGAGATGTGTACAGCGCTGCTTATATGTGAAGAGTACCAACAGAGTATCTAATTTCCGGTAGCGTACGTAGAAAGGTCTATACTGAACAGCGCCTGAGGACATTTTCTGTAATGCACGTTAACAAATTCCAGTAGTCTGTTCCCGCGATTATACGGGGGGACAGTTATTCCCTCCCCCAAGCTGAATATCCCACATCCCACAAGCAGAAGTAACGACGACGGACGACGACGACGGACAACAGTGACAATGACGGACGACAGTGATAATGACGGGCAACAGCAAGAGTAATAAAATAATAGTAACAGTAGTAAATAGTACGAAAATAAATAACTAAGTAGTGGTGGGCTGGGATGGCTAGAGGGGATGAGAAATACTTAATTTAGGGGCGTGGAGTAAAAGGCCCCTTATACGGAGAGGCCGGCTATGGTGTGATTATAATGGCCGCAATTGCAGCTTGACAAACCGATATCTTCTTTTCTGCTGGCTACATCGGAAGCGACTGGGAATCACCTCGGGCGAGTTGCGGCCAGCTCGGATGTAATC
>WIGM01000526.1:0-31275 GCA_014235935.1 Colletotrichum musicola | reverse complement strand
GGGGGGAGCTTCTCTCCCTTGCATTCCCCAAGCACTCCCTCGGACTCCTGCAATTGAACCTTTCAAAACGGTGCCGCATTCCAACCTCGTTTCGAGAGCAAACAAAAATAGAAACCAGAACCACATAGCAGCAAAGCATGTCGCCCGTTCTGATCGTTGGCGCCACTCGGGGCCTCGGGGCCTCGCTGGCCAAACAGTACGCCGCGAAGTCCGGCACTACCGTCTACGGCACGACGCGTTCCTCGGCTGGCCCGGACGACTCCCCGGCGGGCGTCAAGTGGCTGCCCGATGTGGATCTCATGGATTCCAACGTCGGGAACCACCTGGTCAGCCTGCTGGGTGCTTCGAAGCCGCTGTCCGCGCTGGTATGTGTTGTCTCTCGTGCCTCGGAGCTCATCCGTTTGTCGGTCGGACTCTGACGTCGGGGCAGATCATCACCGCCGGCTACTTCTCCACCGAGGACCTCAGTGCCGACAAGGGCCCGAACTGGTCCGAGGAGCAGCGCATGTACACCACGAGCTCCATCGCCCCCGTCTTCATCGTCCATGCCCTCGTCCACGCCGGTCTCCTCCGGGAGCACTCCAAGGTCGTCCTGGTCTCGTCCGAGTCCGGGAGCATCACCCTCCGCCACGAGAAGGAGGGCGGCGGCAACTACGCCCACCACGCCTCCAAGGCCGCTCTCAACATGGTCGGCAAGCTCTTGAGCCTCGACCTCAAGGTCAAGGGCGTCGTTGTCAGCATCGTCCACCCGGGCTTCATGCGAACCGACATGACCAAGGGCGTGGGCTTCGACAAGTACTGGGACGACGGAGGCGGTACGTCGGCGGCCCTCGAGCTGGCTGTTTGAGTGTTTGATCCTCCGCGAGAACGGTGTCCGCTAACGTCCGAGTGTGCAGCTGTCACCCCCGACGAGGCGGCCGAGAGTCTCGTCTCCTGGACGGAAAAGCTCGACATGTCCAAGACAGGCGAGTATTGGGCGCCGAGAGGCCCGGGTAAGTGCCGACTTTGCGGTTGCACCGTCGAGCAGCACGAGACAGTTTGACTGATGCGCACAACCGTAGGTGACATTGGCACCGCCGAAGCCGTGCTTGGGAAGGGCCTGTCCACGCCGCTGCATCTGCCTTGGTGATTGACCAAGAAGTTTCTAGACGGACAAGGCCGCGGGCGCCCGGGACTTGTTGACTTGTCCGCATGCTCCGGACCGGGTGTACCGTGTTTCCCATGAGATCGAGACAGGCTTCATGGGTCTTGAATCGGGCTGAGCAAAAGGCACCCACCCCGACCCGCTGGGGGCGGTATCATAACTAATATTTCATGCATTTTCCCACCCCGGGAACAGGTTTCTTGTTACTTACTATCCAGCGCCCAGAGCCCGAAAGACTTGGGTTTAGCGGGCATTAGTGATTCGACGGCGCAAGAGGCGGCTCGTTTGTTCGGGGCCGTAAATGAGACGAACGACTCGCCTGATTACCATCCCCGCATCACAGTGGAGGACGAGCACGGTCGGCGGTCTGGCCACTCAGACGGACGAGATGTCGCTGGGAATGGGGGATATGATGGACGGGTCGCATGCTCTGCAGATATGGAGACGGCGGCGAGGAAAAGCAAGAACTGCAGTCGGCTGCGAGTCGCGTCGCAATCTCTGGGAGATCCGCGTCTTGGGCTTCGGCGTGTCGTTTGTGGCCCTTGCAGCTCATTACCTGATGGATCAACTACCGCAGCTGGAGATATTAATCAAATTCCCCATGATCGCCTCTTATATGAACAAGCTCCATCGTCAGATTTTGCTCCAATGCTCTCGCCCATAAAAAGCTCGCTTACGTTTCAGATTGGCGACTCGAGCCCGGGATAGCGCCGTCTGCTCGCCGCTCCACGGAGCATCGCGACGACGGAAGGCGGCTCCTGGATCAGGATCTGGCCATCGAGCGCAAGTGAGCAAAAAAAGGAAAAAAAGAAAAGGGCGGCCCCAGGGCACAGCTGTCAGAATGCGCACCATGGCATTAAGGTTGCAAGGGCACCCCAAGCAGAGAGATCAGTGCCTGGAACTACGGGACGACGGACACACCGAGCACCTCGTTGTTGTTATGTCGTTGCCAAGGACCACAAGGTATTTTGGCATGAACTCGAGATCTCATGCAGTCGCCGCTGCGTTGCTTGTTTGGTTCCGCGTGCGGCGGCTTGCGCGTAGGCTGTTTGATTGCACGGCACGGCCAAACTCGCTGGCATGCGAGGAGGAAAGGCATAGGACGGGACTTGCTGAGCTGATCGAATCAGATCCGAGGCTCGAATGAGAGGGAGCCCTGATCTCCCTCTCCCCTCGTCGGAGCTTGCCAGCTGCCCGTTTGTGCTTCCTCTGCCGGGGTCTTGGCTTGGCCAAGGAAGTCGGCAAGTTAGGTTGCAGCGCTGCAGCGTTGCAGCGACACGCTGAGTGCGTGCGTGCGTGCCAGCGTCGATCTCGAAACCCGTAGACTTTCTCTTTGCTCTGGTAGCAGACTCTCTAGCATCTCTCGCACCAAACAAGGAGGGTCTGTTCTCTCTCCCCTTTGACGCACTGATGATGATGGCGTCGGTAGCTTGTGCTCCGTGTGGGAGCTGGAATCGAGAAACGCAAGTGAATTGTCCGATGTAGAGTGACTATTGGACGCCACAGAGATGGCCGGGCCTGGTGTGGGGGAGCGAGCGGACGAGCTCTGGAAGCGTCACGCGCCAGAAAGAACATGGACTCGACAGCGTGCGGTGAGGGCAGACCCCCCAAATCCAGAGACACAGCACAAACGCTCCAGAATTGTACACTACGCCTTCGTCAGTATTAGAAGCAGGCAAGCAGGCAAGCAGGCTACCTGGCGTTGCTGGCGTCGACACGCCGAGGCTGGTGGTGATGAGCTGGGAGTCACTTCGGATTGTTTTTGAGCTGTTGCCAGCTCGCCCCAACTTCCAAGCCGCAGCTGGCCTCACGCCTGACGTCCAAGGTCCTGCACCCCATGTTCGCTTAGCGCAGTTGAGATGACCGGGGGTCCCAACACGAGGTTGCGTCCAGCGAATTTGAAAGGGCGGGCGACGAACCAAGACCCTGTGTTACCCTTTTGATTTTCGTCATCTCCAGCTGGTGAAGGAACATGGACCAGGGCTGACGCCGAGCTCCATCCAGGCTTCACCTTGGTCCAGAGGGAAGAGGTGGTCAAGTGGTGTCACCAACTGGACGGCCGAGGTCGAAGACGGACGGCTTTCTCGGGACGAGATTCTGCTGTTACGTAGGTGAGCCCTCTGATCAAAGAAAAGCAAAGATGGATCGGCTTGCCTGCTAAGCTGCTTGAGGGGGCGCGTAAGTGGACTCTCTCTGAAGGGACTGTTCCGCCATGGCCGACGTCAGGTACATACCACAGGTACCTCTGCCACAGACAGTCAGACACCGAGCCAAGGCAAGGTAGCGTGGGCCACAGAAGGCCCGGTCGGTTCTAGCCGGTGGGTGTCTGCACGTTGCGCAAGGTTCCTTGTGGTACAGTAGCAGCAGCTCTAGGGCCCGTCTCGGGGAGTCGGGGGGAGGGATGGGACGTGCTGGAAGGGACGGATAGGATGCATTGTCGGTCAGACGGCTCCAGCGTCGACCGGACGGGATCCCCTCTGTTTTCTGTTCGTCCGGTATTCGGGGGTAAAAAAGTCGAGACGAGCAGGTGGCGGTGCACTTGGTATCTGCAGCTGCCATGTACGGCAGGTCATCATCATCTGTATCATCTGTCAATTGTCACCGTCGTCTTATTTTGCGGAACTCCATTCGTAGGCGAGGCTGGGCGGCGGACACCCTGTCGTTCAACCGTCTGCCAATTTGTTGAACAGGCTTATGTGCACTCCAGTGTGCACTAGAACTATGGTTAGGATTATTAGGGGTCCTGGGGGTGCGTAGTGTCGTCGGCACGTCTCGTCTGCACCCCGGTCGGCCGAGGACCATCACTCCCGCGTTGGTCTCTGCTAGTGTTCCAAGACCCCATGCCGCGATACTGGTTTGAGTGTAGAGCGGCAGACGACGGTGGATAGGTATTCGTTTGTTGAACTCGGAGCTGAGTCCAGTAGCAATCACAGGCTGTGCGTACACAGTGGTAAATGGTAGACGAAAGACCGAGCCCATCGAGTCCCGGGGCAATCAATCCCGTTGTCTGTTGTAAGTGATCTCTTTGCGGCGTGATGTAGTGAGCTTGAGCTACCTTGCTGCTGAGGTTCTGCGTGTTAGTACGTGCATCTAGTGTATCGTGCGGATCGACGGACGTCATCCGTGGATCGGAGAGACGAGGGAGCAACGAACGAGCATAGGTAAGTGTAATAGCAGAACATCCGTATGGATGCACAAGCAAGGCCTTGCCATGCCCGCTGCCCGCTCACCTACAGCCGGCTGTTTACGCCCACGATGCAGCCACAAGCCCGGGCTGCGAGAGGGCGGGGGGACCCAAGCTGAGGAGGCGTCGGGCCACCGTCAGTGCCTGTGCTCGCCAGACCTGAGCAAGGGCCGGAGTCAGAGTCGGAACCAGTAGGAAGTCGCCATTCGCAAGGTCTTGTTCTTGTTGGTGTGCAGCGTGCTTTGCTGGAAGGTGGTCACTTTCGAGGAGACGATCGGAGAGGGTGGAATGCGCGGGGATCGGAGGAGGAGGAGGGTGTCGTTAACCTAAAGGTGAGGTAAAAGGGACAGGTAAGGCATAGCCCGCACCGGGACTGGAGGTGTCCACGGGTAGTAGGTGTGCTCTTTTGCTTCTTTTCTCCGTACCTGGGTGAGGTCAGGTACTGGAGGTCCATTTCTAAATATCCGTTCCGTACTTTCCTTCATCTGTCGTAGGGTCATAATTGATAAATCTTTTGCTCTTGCCTGTTTCCCCGCTTAAGCACCTGCCCTCCTGCCCTTCTTTCCCCCCCTTCCCTTTCCACTCCTTCCTTCCCTCCCCGGCTCTTGCCTTGCCTAACTTTTGCCCATCAGCGTGCCTGCCTTCCGTCTCCCGTCTGTTCCTGCCTTAAAGTCCTAAAAGGTACCTAGGTAAACAAGCTTGCCTTAGGTTAGCACTCCAGCTATTCGTATTACCTTACCTGCGCGGTTGCTTCTCGAACTCTCTCGATCTCAAAACCAGGACCGGCTCCTTGTCCATCAGCGTCCTCGTCCGTCCTCGTTCTTCGCCGTCCTCCTCGTCCGTCGCCGCTCTCCTCGGCATTGTATCTAGTACTCTCGCGCTCCCGCCCTAGAGCCCACATTCGTTTCCTCCCCAGCGAAAGACGGCAATAGCGACAGTCGATATAGCATAGCTACGCATACGAGACACTCTTTACTTCACCGAACGAGAAAACTGGTTCGAACGAACGGCCTCCTCCGAGACGCCGGCCCATCCTAGTCACCGGTACCGAGACAAAGTTGGCAGCACGGCCGCTGTCTGCTCCTTCGCTTCGCAACCCCGTTGGGTGCATCGTCCGACCTGAAGACTTGACTTAGACCGCAGACACCAAGAAGTTGGTTCGGTCCGGGTCCGTGTTGCAGAGTGGTGCAGACTGAGAGTCCGTTACACACACCTGCCCTTCAGCTCCCACCAGACACACTACAGAACGGATCGATCTGCCTCCAGCCTCGGGTCTCGGAGGTCTTGGATTAGCTACTTGGGTCGCCTGGAAACCCCCAGCTTGGATCGCGTAGTATTAGTACGCTGATTCGCCCTCGGAGGCAACGCGCATACGACACCGACCGCCTCTCGAGTTGAGGAAAAAACAAAAAAAGAAAGCAAGTAGAGGGCATAAACTAGGTGAGTACAGAGTGTGAGCCTGCATTCCCTTTCCGGCCCACCCGTCCGTCCTATGCTGCTGTTTGGTTGCGCGTTCGTTCGTTCATCCATTCACAGCATCAGCCATCCCATGCGCATGCGATCCCCCAGGCCAATCCCGATTCTCCAATTCCCCAAGCTTGTCGCCCGTCGCCTGTCCAAGGCTCCCAAAGCAAGCCAAACCCCTTCAACCTCGCCCTCGCCCGTGGACCCCAGGTCCACCCTTCTACCACCCAAATTCCCAGCTAATCCAGGTCGCTAAATCAGCATACCAGCAATCTCCCCCTGAATCCGATAATCCATCCGATAATCCATCAGTGGTCCCCTCCCCCCCCTCCGAACCAAAGGGGCTCCCGAACCATCAACCAAATCCAGTTGCGCTGCATTACAGCATATACGATATCCAACTTTGTCCGTCACTGCCCTCGTCTGTCGCTGGGCTCTCTCTCTCGACTGCCTCGACGTTACCTTCTCTCGGCCATTTTCACCCCTTTCTCTTTCCCTTTTTGCTTTCTTTTTCCTTCCCCTTTCCCCTTTTTTCATCCCCAAGCAGCAACTCGCATTGGACCTTCGCTCCGACGACCCACGGCCCCCCGCTTGCTGTTGCCCACCACTCGAATCCCTCCGGGCCCCGACCGCCGCGCATCTGCAGCTTGCACCTCGAACCTGCCGAGGAACCGTCGGGTGGTCCCCCCAAAAAACCCGTTGTTTGGCGTCCGTCCCTGCTGCCGTCTGTCGCTCTCAATCGGCCCAGCTCCCCTTTTTCTACGAAGAGAGGCCGATCGCCGAAGTCCCAATACTACGCAGCCTGTCCATCCTCATCATTTATCCCTCCCGTTAACGGTACGGGTACCACACCTCACAACCATAGCCAAAATGTCGGCACAATCAGCACAGCCAGGTAAGCCAAGCATCAAAGCAGTGATATGCGCCGGGCTCGCGACCGCTACCACTGTCACTGTCACCCTCCACAAACCCCTTTCCTCCCTGTCTGCCACCATCTTCCTGGGTTTATTCCCCCTTTGACTTTGGCCCTGTCCAACGGGAAGAGAGCCGCCCTTTTCGCTGCCTGCACTGCCGCAGTGCCGCCCAAGCAAACGCAAGCACCACGCCCGCTCCACCCAATTGTCGAACCTGTTGTGTCATGTAGACGGCCCTCTTGTTTCATATCCCATCCCCCTCGCCGTCATTCGCATGCACGGTGCCGTCTGCCCTCCTGTCTCCCAAACGAATACTGACTTCACTTCCTTGGAAACAGGTCATCAACCTAGCAGGTCGACTGGCTTAACTCTTAACCTCTCCTCCAACAACCCCTTTCGCAACCGCGCTGCCTCCCCACTCCTCTCCGGCGCTACCTATAGCAATACCACATCGCCCGCTTCGCCTTTCGACGACCCTCCTCCCCGACCTGTCTCGCGCAACCCATTCCTCGATCCATCATATTCGTCTAGTCAACCAAATTTAATTGGAACTGGAACCATGGCACCGACGGGAACGCTCGACTCCAAGGCGTCGCCCACCGCCGAGGAGCTCTTTGTACGTTGTTTGTTTTTCTCAACCCGACCCAGCCTGATTCATGCGCACTCGCGCGCCCGACACCGCGGGCGCGTTACCCCGTCGTAGCCCAGCGCTTGCTGACATATTCTTTCCAGGACGGCCTCAACATCAACGATTCGAAGCGATCGCGCCCCGATGGAGGACGACCCCCGATGAATCGCCCGCCAGGACCTCCTGGACGTGATAACGTGCCTCCCCCAGGCCGTCGCGGCCCCCCGCCCCCGGGCCATCGCCCTTCCAGATCCCAGGAGGAGGCGATGAGACAGCGACGAATGCAAGGCAACGCCAGCATCAGCAGCGGCCCTCCCCGCCCCCCTGGCCCGCCTGGCTCGCCTCAGCGTCGCCCCCAGGAACGCCGACCGCGTAGGAACTCGGATTCGTCGCTCCTGATCGACATTGAGAAGCCTCTCACCGAAGAAGAGAAGAAGGCCAAGGAAGCCAGACGTCGTGAACGAGAGCGCCGCGCCAAGGAAGGAAAGGATAGGGACCCCAAGAAGCCCAGCCGGAGAATCGACATCATCGACCAGCTTGACGCCACCAGCATCTACGGAACAGGCCGTAGGTTCAAGCACCTCCCAATTGCAATTGACCGTGCTAACATGTCTAGTGTTCCACCACGACGGCCCCTTCGATGCTGCTAACCCCCATCGAAACCGAAAGGGCAGTCGCCGTGCCCCGATGCAGGCTTTTGCCAAGGACTCGCTCAACATGTCCTTGGGTGGAGCCGGTCCCCTCAACAAGCGCCCTGACCATGCTACCTTCTTGGGCAACAACGATGGTGACGCATCCGCCGACTTCGCCACTGCTGGAGGAAGGAACGGTTACCTTGAGCGAAAGGATGAGCCGGCTGTGTTCGATCCTCGTAGCCGCGGATCGATCGTTTACGGCGAGGAGAGCATGGGCCTCGGAGCCTCGACCTTCCTCGAGGGAACTCCTGCCGCACGCACCGCCATTCAGCGCCGCGAGGCCGAGCAAGCCCAACAGGTCGCTGCCGAAGGCCTCAAGCGCAACAAGTCGATCGCTCAGCGCATCCGTGGCATGAAGAGGGAGCCCCGCGAGTACGGCCCTCCTGGTCGAATGACGAACCCGGAGGGTGCTTATCACTCGCGCAGATCACCCGACAGCGCGGGACCATCCACGAGCATCTCTTACACCAGCGAGCGAAACCCCTTCTTTTCCGAATACAACAAGGAGCCTGAGAACATTTCAGTTCGGCGCGCAGATGCCGGTGCCAAGTCGCCCGGATCGCCCCCGCCCGTCCCTCGACGAGGCTCTGCGAATGGCCTCGAGCGCCGCACTACTGCCGACATGGCATCCCCCACCGATGACGCCCCCAGCAAGCCCTCTGGAGGTTTCCTGGCCAGAGTCAAGAGTCTGAAGGGGGGTCGCCGACGCCAGGTCTCCGATGCCATGGTCCCTCCCGCGCCAGGAACTGCCGCCTAGTGGAAAAGCAAGTCTTAGGAGGCTGGAAAAGAGCGAGTCCAGTCTCGCTGCCGAAAAGTATGGGCCAGTATGACGAAACCACTACGGAAGGCAAAAAAGGAGTGAATTCTCAACACAGACTACAACTTTAACAACAACATTATCAACAATAACAATCCGAATAATGGGTGTTATCGCGCAATGGATGCCAGGGTTCATTACCAGCTGGCTTCTGCATCAAATAGAGGCGGACATGGGTTGGGATTGCGAATTGGATTGGGTGGCTGCTGCATAAGCCACCAGGAGAAGAACTACAGGAGTCAGGGTGTGGTGGCCGCATGTGGGTGCCGTCATTTTGACGCCAGCGGGCCAGCGATACCTTTCTCGTGAATAATCATATTTCTTTGTAGGGGGGAACAAGCCCCCTTCTTTGCCTCTTTTTGCTACAAGGATTTTGGGCCGGACAAGGCACTTTCCACCAGAAAGCATAGAGCAGGCAGCCAACAGTCCGTAGGCAGATTGTTATGAACTAGCTTCTATTGACCAAATTCAGACTAGCGAACCTGTGACATGCATGCCTGATGACTGTGGGCATAACTGAGTTCATCCTGAAAATGTGTGATATTTGTGGAAAGCAAGTGGTGGTGACACAAAGGCCATGAATTGGAGGTAAAATGGGCGACTTGTCACCATGCAGGGGTTCCTATCTGTAGGAACGGCTGGGATGAAGCAACACTGCAGGAACAACTTTTCCTGCAAGCAAATGATGTCATTGAGGGTGGCTGGACAGGCCCGTCTGATGTGAGCACTGGGCAGAGTGCCGAGCTCCCGATCCCGATTGAGCTGTTTTGGTGGAGGATTTTGCCGCTCCTCCCCGAAAGTTTAAATAGCTTCATCATGTGACCTCGACTTCCTCCTTGGCCCGCCCATCCACCTCGGCTCCGCGATAGAGCAGCTACGGACTGGTGTTTAACTGACTATTAGGGGAGTGGGGGTTAGCTGACCTGACCTACCCTAGAAGGGAAAGTTGTTCGAATATTCGTAGGGACCGCATACATAGGGGTCCATTTGTGATGTGTATTCCGCTCCCCTTTGGCCTAAGGTCCGTGCGCTGCGGCGGCCCCTTTTCGGCCGCGGAGCAGTCTGACTAAGCGCCCTACGCGCCGTGTGGGCCTACCACCCCGTTTGACAGCAGTAAACCTACAGATGTCAAGAATCGTAGATGCGCACGCTCGTAGGGGTTGTATGGGCACTCTTGTCCCTGTTGTATTGATTGATTGATCGTGTTCTTCTTGCTGTTTTCGCGCACGCGCACCCCTGAAGGAGATTGGTGCGCCACGTCACATGCGAGCCACTAGCTCCGATATACCGCCTAAACGCCGAAGTGTACGTGCACCTTCGCCCAGGCCACACACATATGGCCCTTCCATTCAACAATAAAATACTTAAGAACAGTCTCTCCCACACCCTTCCTATGAAACGCCATGAGAAATAAAAAGAGAAGAAAAAGGAAAGAGTCAAAATAGCTAGAATACGCCCAATGGGCAAAGAAAGTCGACGGTAAAGAAGAGAAGAATAAAAAGTTGTAGGTTTAGGGTGTCCGACGACAATTGTGCAAGCCAAGAAGCACGACTCGATCGACGTACAGCCGATAGCCAGACTCGAGCCCTTCACAACGTGCTGTTTGACGCTTTCAAATGTCTCTTTCCCACCAATGGCCGCCATCACCATAGAACAGACGCCTAGACAAAGCCTGATCCATCAGCTCGCCCAGTCTGACTCCGATGCTACCCAATCGCACAGCTCACTTGTAGATACTAAGAATCTTTTTGGCGAGATTATGCCTCCCTAGACATACTCAATCGTTCTATAGAGGATGACTGCGCAATTCCGGAGTTCTTTCTAGAGGTCTTCTTTGTAGCACTCGCCCAGTGCTTTCCATAGAAAGAATTTCAAGGAACATTCTTGTAGTGTGAAGATGGCGAGCTGGGGCGGGCGGCGTTAGCCACTGAGTTTTCTTAGGCATAAACAAGCAGCTACTAACTAAGAGTCGTCTTCTTCAAAACGCCCCCAAAGTTTAGAGGGGCAGACTTCCCTTACGCCACGTTGCCCTTTCAAAATTATGCTTTGAAACAGATCCTCTTTAAGGGCGGCCATTCGGACTCCAGATGGTTGGTTGATAATGCACCGATCCTCATTATAGTATAAACTGAACCCTTCGTAGAAACTCCGCCGTAGCAAACTCCCGTAAAGAGGTTCTAGGTATTGAAAATTGCGAAACATATTCCTATTGTGTGTTTCGGACTGGAGTTCTAGGCCTAGGGCTCCTAGGATCTTGTCTATCAAGCTTGGCTGGTTGCCGAGAGCGGAGGCGGCGGACCGTCGTACGTGCCAGCTCTCGTGCTCGAAGAGTTCCACAAGGGCCGTCACCGTCGTCTCCGACAAGTATCTCCTAGAATACCCCAGGGCATCCAGAAGTATGGTTTTGTTCTGAGATTCACTCAAGGCCTTGCGTAGAACTTGCTCTGGAAGCTCTGATTCTCTCACGAAGGTTGACGCTCCTGTGAAGCCGGTTTCGAACAATACCCATTGCGTCAGTCGTCCTTCCCTGCTCGCTCGAATTTCATTTGGTACAGAAACAGCCTCGCTTAAGCAATGCATAACCAGCCGCTGGTGCGTAGGTCCCAAAAGGTCGACCGGCTTTCTCTCGATAGCCTCGAAGAAGCGAGTTGTCTGATCCTCCCCTGCGGCATCCAGCAGTCCCGCAACGAAGCGCCACATGATGTCGTATCGTACAGTATACTTGTGCTCTTGAAGAAAAGACTCAGGAGAGATCTTGGTCAAGTTTCTTTTCGGACGCTTGAAGTCGATGTATTCGAGATTCTCGTTGTTTTCCCACTTCTGTACGAAATACTTCGCAGCAAAGTACTCTTGGAACGTCAGGTGTATGAAATGAAAACTTTGGCCAGAGGGGTCTGCTGAGGTGTCCGAGGTTCGCAGGAACGACAGGCGTCCATACATTTCATGGAGCGATAGTTTCGTATTGTACTGCTTATGCTGCTTGATATGTCGGTACGTAGCGTCTCGGTGGTCCGGCTGAAACTCGATCACGTCACTGTGCAAACCGCTAAAGGCTAGATGTTCAAGAGTACTGGACTCATTTGAAACAACATCCTGCGTTTGTGCTCGACTTGGATTTCCGGTTAAACGCCCATCCTTTTCGAGTCGCTCCAAGTCCTTCTCCCACAGGTTCTGTGCAATGCCTTCATAAACGGCGGTCATTGTCTCTGGGACGACCTTAGGACCGCCGTTTTGTGTAGAGCTTGTTTTCCATATGAAGCAGAGTGCATCCAACAGAATCGGAATTTGAACAAGGCTTTGCATCAGCCGATTCTTTTGAAGGTATGACTGGATAGCCTCGACATCCTTGAAATTAGGCATTACTGTTTTGATATATTTCTGGACTTGATCTTGGTTGAATCCAATGGTGTCCAACTCGAGATCAGGCTGTTTGAATCCAGGGGGGAGGGCGGCATGTGGTCGAGTTGTGATGATAACGTTATGTCTGTTTAATAGTCCTTTGAGAAATTCATGCCCGGGGTGAGGTGTTCCGTGTCTATGCTCCATGGCAAGTTCGGTGACTTCGTCCAGACCGTCCAGAAGAAAGAGCGTGTCTCCTGGGTTTTCGTCCTCTATTTGCCGCTGCAGTTCTTTATGGAAAGACTTGCCGTCCGGACATTGCTGAAAGAAGAGTTTCTCGAACACCCCACCCAAATTGTAGTCTTTGTCAGGCCAGTTCTTCAGCTCCCGTAGACGTACCCAGACCACACGACTGAACAACTCTGACCACATGTTTTTGTGAGTGAAGTCATGGACGATCTTCTTGCACAAAGTCGTCTTCCCAACTCCAGCACGACCTCGAATCAGGATTCGTCTTGGTTCTTTCGTGTGGCCATCAGGTAGTTTGCGCGGCTCAAAAAGCTTTGGCAGCTCTACCCGGAGGTCCTCATGCGAAGGTCCAAGCTTCAGTCGTTCGGATAAGGAGACCGGGAAATGCTGTGGCGTTGGCTTTCCGGATTTGTGCTTTGAGTTGTCTGCACTTTGTTGTTCCACGAGCGCAAGGTTGATATAGCACTGGTCCATCGGGAGCGGGTCACCCGAGAGCCGCTCAATTTTGAGTCTGTCTGCAGTGTAGTGTTTGTCGCGTATCCAGGCGTCTGCTTGCTCCAGTGGACTCCCCTCACGGATCTTCTGGAGCATCTTTTTAATCTTCCCAGCAACTTTCAAGTAATCGGGACACTCAGGGTTGCCGAATTTGTTTGTCAGGACGTGCCGTCGATTGAGCGGTAGCGGGTGTGGAACAATATCCAATGTCGCCGAGGAACCGTTGACCAACTGGTAAAGTCAGTCAGGAAGAGGAGAGTGATGTTTCGGGAGACTGACCCGTTTTTCTCGCCGTAGCCAGGCTGGCAGCCAAGGGAATACTTTGCTCGGTAGACTCGTCATACCGAGTTCGTAGAAAGTGAACACATGACAGGGATGGTCCTTGTCTTGACACAGCTGCGTGAAGCGTCGCACGAGGGCCTCGAGATCAGAAGTCGACGCCTTCACGCTGTCAAGCAATCTGCTCGCTTCTCGACCTCGGATCGAAGCCCAGGCCTTGAGGCCCGGCTCTGCCCAGGCTGCCACATCTTTGAAGGAGGACCCGCGGAACGGCGTGGCAAGGAAGACGATTCCACGTGTGGCTCTTCTGAGGTCGCGGTACTCACCTGGGTTGCTGTCGGCGTACACGAGGGCCTTGGCCAGGATGATGCCCCCGAGACACGACGCGATGAAGAAGAGCGGCCGGTTTTTTCCCTTCGCGCCGCTCGTTGCCGGGGGCCGTCTCTGAATGCCGTCGAGTAGAAGCAGAGCATATTCGTCGATAGTCTTCTGGACCAGGCCCGACGGCTGAAGCAGATCGGCGGGCCAGTCGCACGTGAAGATCCTGGCGCGTCCCGCTATGGCCGGAAGCATGTGTTGATCCTGCAGCCAGTTGACACCGTCCTCGGGATTCCGCCATAAACGAGTCCAGAGGGACTTCTGGCGCCGCCACGTCCACGTGTCTGGCGACTTTGTGTCGAGGCCGTGGACGGCGATGATATCGATGTCTGTCTCTGACTCGGCCTTGTCGGGGTAGACTTGAGAGAGGCTGACCCCTTGCGTGGTTTGTGTCAAGCTTTCTGGATGCGCCGCCGTGACACGGAACCAGAGATAGGCGGCAGTGACGACAGCCAGGAGAAAAGCGACAGACGTCCATCCGGCATCAGACATGCCCCGGTTGAAGTTGATGGAACCCATAGTTCGGTCCTGGATAGACCCAGCTCTCACTGCCGGGTTCCACGATTGAAGGCGTGGCGGGTGTTCAGCGAGACCGCTCCCAGAGCTTGCTTCGTGCCCTTTGTGCGCAACAGCTAGCGATGGACCGGGGGAGCGGAAAGGTGACTAGAATGGTTGAATCTCGGGTTGAAGGTTGAGACAGGGTGAGAAGGCAGAGGTGGACCGGTGTCGACGGAGCAAGTGGTAACCAAAGGGGGGTGCGTGTCACCGGGTGGGATCCAACATCAGTTCACTGTTGCTCTGCGTCTAGCCAAGGTGAGCTTGCTGCCCGTAGATGCAGAAAAGTCTGTAACCCAGCGGTTTGGCGATGTGCGGCATGCAAGCCAAACTCATCTAATTGGTTTCTTGCATCACAGAGGTAGGGAAGAAAGACAGTGTACAGAAGCAAAAGAAGGGTGTGTGACGGAAGGAGACCTTTAACGACGGGCGGCTGGGCACTTCCCTATAAATAGGAGCCAGCCTGATGTACAAATCCGTCAGCTTTTCGTGCGGTCCCCAACGCCAATAAGGGCATATCCAACGTCAATTGGCCGGATTACGAAAGAACCCCTATAGCTGGAGGCTGTGTGCCAGGATGGTGGGTAAACTGGCTTATGGTTGGATACACCATGTGTGGCCGCATTGTTGCTCGCAATCACATCACATTCAGCTAATGCCACCTTATGCTTCTTGGTGCCCAACCAGTAGGTTTGAGCAGTGGTCGGCAACACGAGGACCAACGATTACCTCCCAGTGCCAAGTGCACGCAGCCTGGTCCACTGAGAGCAAGCATGCGCTTAAATGCCCACCATCCGCCCACTGTGACCTCACGATGCACACGCGAAAGTCCTTACAGTCAGCTTCACCTTCCACTGGGAAACACGGTCCCTGCACCTCTCCGTCGGAATGTCATTCTCACCGAGCCAAGTGAGCTACCGTTTCGCTTCCGTCCAATGCGCCGTGATTGCTGACCAGCCTCTAACAGCTGCCCCCCTTTACCCACCAAGTCTTAGCGTACGACACGACGGCGGCCGGGGATGCCTCGTCACGACGTAACGAGGCCGATTTCGCAGACTTGTTACCTGCATCAAGTCGAACGCCAGAAGACAATTTGACGATCCCTGACCCCAGTTCTGTGCTCGCCTGGGTCGACGTGGAGCTCGATCTGCGGCGGCTCGCAGATGTGCACGAATGGCTGTGGATCGCGGGGCGACCCATGCCGCCGCGCCCACTCCATCAACAACGCCTCCTAAACCGAGAGATTGCGGTCACCGAGAGACTGGACCTGCACCTGGTGTGGGGGAACGGCCGCATGTGTGTCAAGCCGCTTCCACGCTTCCTTCTGGAGCCGCGCTTCTGGTGGGAGCACTTGCGCTGCTCGTCGCTACCTGGCCCCTTCGCTGCCAAACAATTGTGTGCCTGCGGGGGCCGTCGGGAGCGCGCTCTCGGCCTTCTCTTCTCGTACGCGGCTCTTATAGCCTACGAGAGCGACTTCCACATCGCCAAGGCGAATTACCTCCTCCCGCAAGAGGTGCAGTGGCAGGCGTGGAGAAAGCTCGTTGAAGAGCTGTTGAGCCCGGAGTATATATACCCCTTGATAGACCCGCGTTTCCACTACGGAGAGCTCCGCCTTAGCCGGCTCAACAAGATATATCTTCTCTGGAAGACGCCGTTCCGCGGCTACGTTTCTCGTTGGAATCAGTACGGTTCGTTCTTCCAAGATAACCTCGCCTGGCTAGCCAGCTCGACAGTCTACATCGCCGTCGTCCTGACCGCGATGCAGGTCGGGCTTGCTACCGACGCTCTCGGGAAAAACAAGGCCTTCCAATCAGCCTCGTACGGTTTCACGGTCTTCTCCATCTTGGGGCCTCTCGTCGCCGTAGGTTTTATTATGGCTTTGTTCTGCTACATGTTTATCAACAACTGGATCTCCACGAATAGTTATGGGCGGAAGAGACTGGAGAGAATAAGGAATTCGGGTATTGAATGACGGCGAGCCTAGTTGGCCCGGATATGCCTTGCATGACCACTCAGTGCGCATGTGGATACACTGTTGCGCCATATACGAGGAGGGAACTGGCATGAGGCTACTGCTTGTGAAGCACCGCTGGAAGGGCAGCGGGCAAGATAGCTGAATATACAATTGAGTATATTGAATAGTCTGAACCTGCCAGATACTACTGCAACTGCCCATATACGTAGAAATCGGGCCAGTTGTTCGTTGTGCGCCAAAATCAGCGGGTGCTGCTGATGTGAACGGGCCAGTCGGTTACCTGTGCCTTGGCAGGGGCCGGCGACGGAGTGGGAGTACCCGCCAGCAACGGGCAGGTCCCACTTAGGAAAAGCTGCGCTGAAGGTGGCAGCGGCGCCGAGGCAGCTGTCAGATTTTGCGTATATTGTACGTATTCGTAGTATGTGTAATTCTCCGGCCCTCAACGCGTTTTTCGCCTTGACGGCGTTGTGGGCCTTCGAACCCCTCGAACGCGGCCACGGCCTTCGGAGCCGCCAAAACGCTGTTCCGGAGCGGCCCTCGGCCTCGTCAAGCGCTGAGATCCGCCCATGCGTCGTAGCGCGCCAGCGCCTCAAAACCACGTAATCTGACAGCCATGACCTCCAGCCACCTAGTAAAAACCGTCCTTTCGCGTCAGGAGCTTCGATGAGCTCGAGCCGCTTACATAATGTGGGTCCAAGGCGGCCTCAGGCCCTTCGATTTTGACATTTATAAAGCTACTCGTAGTTAGCTAACTTATAGAGCTACTAAACCTAATAGAATAGGTTAGATCAGCTAGCCCCTCCTAATAGTCAGTTAACCTATTATTACAGCAGCTAGCTTGGGATTTTCGATACTTATATTAGAGCGAAAAAAAAAGGTTACGACTAAACGACTACGGGAATGACAGTTCACGCTTCACAATTTAAATCCACCCGACTACGACGCCTGAGGCCAGAACCAGACTGGCCGCGCTGAGTCGACGCCATGGCAGCAGCAGCAGCCAATACCACGGGCGACGATGTCACCGCGTCGCAGGCGAGCTCGCATTTCGAGCTGGAGCCCATATCGGCGGCCGTCTTGCTTCGCAGGGAGACGAAGCGGCGCGACGCGCTCTGGGAGAGGGGCCCCGTGAGGTTCGGGTGTCGCGAGGTGGACGACTACGTCCTCATGGACAGAGGGCTCGAGCGAGGGAGCGTGGTTGGGATTAGCGCTGAGAGCGAGCAGATGGGACTCCTGGTACGTTTTCATCTGGATGGAGAGTACGATGGTGGCCTTTCTTTTTCTGACCGCCGAGACAGATCTCCATGCAGGCGATAGCTGGCGAGCTGTGCAGGAGCGACTCCTCGAGGGCCATGGTCGTTACGACGCAGCCGCCTGCTGCGATCCTGCCGAACCTGAGGGACGCTGTGAAGGCCGAGCTCACGGCCCGCGGAGTGCCGGTAGCGGAGGTGAGGGACAGGTTGAGGTCGTGCCTTGAGCGGGTTTCCGTCTCGCGCGTTTTTGATCTGGATGGTGTGTGGGAGGTGCTGGGCGACCTGGACATTCCGCCGAGTTCTTCGCTGAGCCCGGTGTCTGTGGATTCGCCCGTACCGGTGGCGGAGGAAGAGGCCTCGGTGCGATCGCAAAGCCAGCCGGCTGAGGAGCAAGAGCAGGAAGCTGAGAGGATTGTGCTGCCGGAGCTGAAGCCGGAGCCTGTGGTCCGACCTTCGCAGAGGGGGGAGATTGCGGATAGCGACGAGGAAGATGGGCTATCGCCACCTCTGTCATCGTCGGTGATTTCATCGTTGTCACCGCCACCCTCGTCCATGGCTTCGATGCTGGCTTCGCCCGAGCCTCTCGAGCCCGATGGCTCGCAAGCCTCCGAAGCCCTCACCTTCGACGGGGAAGTCTCGGAAGAATTGGAAGAACAGCTGCAGCTAGCCCCGCAAGAAGAGGCCCCCGAGGCTATTGAAGTTGTCGAGGCCCCGGAAGCTATCGAAGAAGATCAAGCGGCGGCAGCGCAGCCCCGGCCTGAAACCCCCGCACGCGAAACCAAACGCGATGCCCACCCCGACCTCATCCTCATCACGCACTTCTCCACCCTCATGACCGCTCTCTTCACGCGCCACGACAGAGCATCCGCCCACGACGAATTGCACGACCTCTCCGCGCACCTGCGCTACCTATCGCGAAACCTACCGAGCAGTCCGCTCGTGCTGGTCCTCAACAGCACCAGCGCGCCGAATAAGCCCAAGAAGGAGGACCCAGGCCCGAAGACGCACGACGCAGCCCAAGACGAAGGAGGAGCGCCGCGGCCGGTCGACGAGAACAGCCCAGCGAAGAGGAGCGCGAGGCCGCTCGACCCGACGCTGCGCTCCGTGTTCAACCCGCCGGAGATGGACATCCCGGGGTACGTGTCGCGGGCGCACGCGAGGTGGAACAAGCCCGCCTTCGGGCTCGTGTTCTCGCAGCTGCTGGATCTGCACCTGCTCTGCACGAGGATGCCCCGGAAACAGGAGGATGCTGACAAGCTCGCGGCGGCGGCGGAGGAGGGCGACGAGCGGGTGAGGTACGTGTGGATCGTGGAGGTGCTGCTGGACGAGGCGGGGGTTTGGGAGCCTGACACGGGGCCGGGGGTGAGGCGGAGCCGGGAGCAGAGGTGGGCTGCCGTGGACGTCCGGGCGGGCCGGGTCGTTGATGCGTTTGACGAGGAGGTCGAGCCGAAGAAGTATGCTGGCGACGTGAGGACTGTGGGAGGCTTTGGGGGGCCCAGGGTGTGAGGTATGCACGGCGGGCTGTGGTGGTTCTACGTGGCGAAACAAACTCGCGGCTTGCTTGATGCGTCCGAAAGCAGTCCGGTGAGGTGGAGGTTTGTTTCCTCTCTCTTTGGTGGGCGCAACGGGGGCTTGGCGACGTTGAGAACCCTTGCGGAGAACACCTTGATGGCTCGTCTGATGATGTAAAAAATTGGCCGCTCTGTTCCATTCACGCGCGACAGTGAGGAGAGGAGCCGCGATGCGCGGCGGTCTGAGGTGGATGTCTGCGGACCCGGATGGCCGCGTCGCCGGGATGTGTGAGGGGGTCGCATGTATTGTGTGCTTCGAGGGTTTGTACATACATGCCTACGCGCTGCTCCACCGAGGGCAATGCGCACGCCTTGAGTAGGTGATTATCGTCGAGAAAATGCAAATACCCAGTCTGATGGTTTCAGGCGTCTTGCAAGTTTGGTCTCCTTCGCATGCCAATTTACTGTCTGAGAGCAAGTCACTGCTTGAAAAGACAAGCTCGCTTTTGCGCCATCCGCTGTTCCGCCCTCCTGCGATCGAAGCACGAACTCGACGTGATGAGACCGAGACATCTGTTACCAGTGGCGGTTGTGACTGCCGCCGCGCGGAGTCTGGCGTGGCCTGGGGCACACCACAGCTCGACGTCTCCGCGCGCTCTTCCAGGCGCCGTACCCGAGCCGAACCTCTCGAAGAGCGTCTACCACATCATCGCCGAAAGCCAGCGCGGACGTCGATGTACAGAGCTCCTGGAGAGCCATCAAGAACTACACAACAGGCTGTCCGATGATCACCAAAATCTCACCGTCTTCGTGCCCGTCGACGACGCCTTCCAACGGTTAAACGGGCTCACGCGGAGCGATGGGGAGGTTTCTACACGGGAGGTCCTGGAGTACCACGTCCTACGGGGGCGGTACTCGCTCGACGACCTGTCCGGGGCGAGGACGCTGAGCACGATGCTGGAGGAGCAGGATATGGGACGGCGGGAGCAGAGGGTGCACGTCGGCGGTTGGATGTCTGGCGTTGAGATTAGCTTTTACAGTCGCGTGATCGGCTCCAAGCCCCGCCGCCGCGGCACGACCGGCTGATCGCGGCTTCTCCGAGCTTAGGTACATTTTCAGAAGCGCTGAGGAGGACGGGTTTAAGCGAGGAGGTGCGTGGCCGAGGGGGGGTTACCGTCTTCGCGCCGACGGATGAGGCGTGGGAGGCTCTTGGGCCGGAAGTCAACAAGTTTTTGTTCTCTGAGGAAGGACGGGGGTATTTGGAAGCGTTGGTGAGGTATCACGTCCTACCCGGCGGGGCGGTGTATGCGGATGACATGGAAGACGTCGAGGAGGAAGGGTTGTTTCCGAAGATGCTTGCTGGAGCGAGCGTCGCTATGGAGATGGGCCCGCCGAAGAGGTTGAGAGACGATGAAGGGGTGGAGGGGGTGAGGGACGTGCCGGCTAGGGATGGGGTTGTTCATGTTGTTGATGAGGTGCTCTTCCCGCCTGGCGGCGATGACGGCCGGGTTCCTGGGGGAGTTGAGGGGGTTAGGAGGCGGCTGGGCCGTTTCGTTGACGGGTTTGAGAGCGATGAGTTGTAGGATTCGAGGAGGGGTGACGGGATGGGAGGCTGTTGTTATCTGTATGATATCATGATCTGGCTAGCAGGCTTGCTTCTTTGTTTGTGAACATTCAGACTTTCTTCTTCAGGTATATACGTCTTATTTTGGTTCTACAGTCACGCTGACCTATGCGGAGATCTGATCCGAGTAAAAGAAGGAGAGACTTAGTGCTGCCGGTTGGAAGAGGATCGCTCGCCTCTCGGAGAAGTCAGAAACAAGAACATGTGGTCCCAGACAGGATGGAACTGCCGGCCTTCGCATTACCATATCCTCGGAGGAGGAGGAGGAGTCCTTATTAGTACGACGCTCTAACCAAGCTGAGCTATGGGACCGTCGAAGCTGGAGCGTGCCCGCGACGTGGGATCACCAAGGGCAAAACGTGTTCCATGGGGGTTTGTCGCGTAGCCCTACTGAATGGGTCCATGAAGAGACATATCCACATGTTGCCTCTCGGTCCACCTGGGAATGGATCACGGAGCCGATGACATGCCACGCGAAGGATCGGGCATTCCACGTTGCTTACAGAAGACCCTGGAGGATAAGCTGGTTCTGCGGGGTTTCGATGGCTTCGGCGACCCGGTGAGTCGGTAGCGGAGGACTCGGGGCTGGGCACTGCCGGGGAGGAAGGCCAGGAGGCCGGGATGAACACGCAGGTGAGGGGACGCGACTGATAATGCGGGCTTTGGATTGAAGACGACTCATCAAAGATATCAAGGCTGTAGACCTCATCTGTAGTCTGGTCCCATCCGAGTCTGGTCCCGTCCGAACGGTGATGGTCTCACGGAGGACGACGGGACCGGGAGACCAACACCGATCGGGCTCTCGCCCGAGCCAAGAGCGGGAGTGTGACCACGAACAAGAGAGGTGTCAAAATTTCCTGACCTTGAAGCCAATACGACAGTGTTTGCCTGCAGGAAAAACCGCAATCAAGTTTCACAATCAGGAGGACACCGCCGGCGTACGGCTCCAGGCCGCTGGCTCGGGTGGGGCTGTGTGGGGCCGTTCGGTCACGGCCCCTGTAGCCCAGCCACTGAAAATCCGGCGAGTTTGTGGCTGCAGGTGGAGAATTTTTCTTCGGTGTGGGGCCCGCCCAGTTGTCAGGTACGACGGGACCGAAGGCTTTTCAGGCTTCGGCGGCACAGCGAGAAGGAACACGAGGTAGGTACCTAGAGCACTGCTGTTGCCCTGCCCAACAGCCAGGTCAGGCTACTTTTAGGGACTTGTCGATGCAGGGACAGCTGTGCTTGCAGGATACGTACCGCTGGGCAAGTTGGTTGTACGAGGGTACAAGATGCGATGAACTCGCACCAACAAAATAAACACACACAAGAAAATAAAAAGTTCAATTCTCTTTTCTCTCTTTTCTTTCCGTGACATTTCTCGTGTTGTGACGACTGTTTATCTGCGACAATCGCACTCGACTTGGTAAGTCCCTGCCTCGTACCTTGCAGCATCACCGGGGGCTACGGGGACTAGCGTCCGTGGGTGGGCTTCAGTGCCCCCGGTTGCTCGGTGGCTGGGGAAGCAACGGCGCCGCCCAACCTCCAACCTTCCAACCTCCGCATAGTTGCGGCCCAATCCCAGCGGTTACGGTACCGTCACAGTCACAGTCGCCCAACCACCTCGGAATCGCACCAGAGTAGCAAAAACCTCATGACAACCCCCTCATACCCAGAACAATACCGTGTCCCCTCCCCAATTCTCACTATCCCTTCTCTTTTCCCGCATTCCTGCATCATGCACCTTTTCCTTTGAAGCAATCTCTCGTCTTCTCTGTCTCTGGTAATTGGTTCGTCTCGAGTGGAGAGAGATAGAGGCTCATCTCATCCCATGCAAGGCGTCGTCGTCGATATGTATTCCAGACCCTCTGACAATAACTACGCCCGTCCCGAGGCTGGGCAGTATCAACAGCAACAACAACAACAACAACAACAACAACAACAACGTATGTTTCTGTCTCCTTCTTACGGATTCATCCCAACTTGAAGCTTTACTTGTTCTCTTCAAGAAGCCCTTTCACACCACACCCTCTTCTCCAACCTTCCACCCTTTCCTTCTTCACCAACCACCTCCTTCTCTCGCATTGCATTGCACCACATCCCTCATCCCTGATAATAGTACTGACGGCCACATCCAAGGCGGCCAACAATATCCTCCGCAGTTCTGGTCGGCCAGGACACCCTCACAACAGTCGTCCACCCCCAACACCCTGCGTCCTCACCACGCCGTGCGACGCCAGTATGAGAACGGCATAGAGGAGGAGCAACAGGAACAGGAACACGACTCCAGCCCCCAGCAATCCTACTCTCCGCCGCGGTCTCTCGTCCCCCGCGCGCCCTCGCCGCCCGAGCAGCAGAACACCGCCCAACCCTACCGTCCGGAGCAGAGCTTCCCTGTCCCCGTCATCATCGGCAGCAACATGTTCAACAACAACCAAGATCCCTACACCTCCCAGCCGGCCGTCCACTTCAATGAGGCCCAGCTCGCCATGGACGAGGTCACCAACCGCGCCCGCTCCAAGGGCTTCCGTGACGAGCTCACCATCGCCGCCAACGGCTCCGTCACCCCCGGCGTCGACGACACCCCCTACCTCCGCTATGCCATCGAGGCTTTAACGAGGGAACACGGCCACAACTTCTCTCCTCCTTCAAGTATTCCCTCGCCCGCCGACAACAACGGCTACTACCGCGTCGCCGGCTACCTCCCCGACGACCTCCAAGACCAGGCTCAGGCGCCTCAGATCAGCGGCGACCCCGAGTCCGGCTTCACCCCGATGCTCGCCGCCCCCGTCTCCGCCCACACCCGGGACTCGATGCTCCGGCCTCAGTCGCACCAGGCCGAGCGCCCGTCCATGTCCATGTCCCTCGGCACCCGCATCATGTCGCCGCCGCAGACCGCCGACTCGGGCTACCGTCCCAGCCAGGACCAGAGGGGCCCCGTCGCCGATCCAGCCACGCCCAAGTGGCTGCCCATCAGCGAGAAGGAGAGCGTCTTCCCCGGCATGACCAAGCTCGACACCATCGACGAGGCCCGCGAGACGTTCCCCCGTCTGGCCTACGTCCCTCCGATCCTGCGCCTGCCCTCCATGCTCCTGCTGGCGACGCTCTGCCTGCTCATGATCGCCGCCCACGTGCTCTCCGCCGTCTACTCGCCCATCCGGCCGGGCCTGCTCACCTACGGCGAGACCATCTACAGCGTCAAGTACTTCTTGTTCCGCATCGTGCCGCAGATCTGCGCGACGGTCATCTTCATCTACGCCCAGTGCGTCACCACGGCTACGCTCCGCATCCTCCCCTTCGCCACCATGGCCGAGGACGAGCCCATGAGGCGCCGCAACGCCCTCTTCCAGGACATGTACCCCAAGACCTTCCTCCTCCCGCAGCTCGCCGGCCCCGTGCCCGTCAAGATCGCCCTCGTCATCCTCTGGCTCGCCGCCTTCACCATCCCCCTCGCCAGCGCCTGCTTCACCGTCATCCACAACGAGGTGTGGTACTGGACCGCCGTGCAGGGCACCACCTGGGCCCTCGTCGGCCTCTACGCCCTCGTCCTCGCCGCCGTCGTCCTCCTCGCGCTCTTCTGGCGCAACCGCATCACCGGCCTCATGTGGGACCCGCGCTCCATCGCCGACTTCTCCCTCATCATCTCCAAGAGCAACACCCGCGACTCGTACCGCGGCTCCGAGGTCGCCGAGAACCGCGCCCAGCTCCGCCGCATCCTCCGCAACCGCATCGTCGACCGCCTCGGCTACTGGATGACCGACGACTCCCGCGAGGCCCCCTGGTACGGCCTCGGCACCGAGCACTCCCAGGGCCACCACCCCTCCGACCTGCACTACGACGCCAAGCACGAGTCGGACCGCCGCTCCGTCACCTCGTCCCTCCTCGCCGGCGGCCAGGCCCACCACGACGACAGCTACATCCGCAACCTCTACCTGCCCTGGTGCCTCCGCACGAGCCAGGTCATCCTCTTCGTCGTCGCCGCCGTCGTCCTCCTCACCGCCCTCCTCGTCGTCTCCTTCCTCCACCGCACCGCCGTCGCCAACGGCTTCGACCCCCGCGTCTCCGCCGCCCCGCGCGCCGGCGCCTTCTCCCCGGCCAACTTCATCTACAGCTTCGTCCCCAGCTGCGTCGGCCTGCTCCTCTACCTCTCCTTCCAGTCCCTCGAGCAGCAGCTCCGCGTCCTCCAGCCCTGGGCCGACCTCGGCGCCAAGGACGGCAGCCCGGCCTCCCGCTCCGTCCTCGCCGACTACCCCGCCTGCCTGCCCCTGCAGGCCGCCCTCGCCGCCCTGCGCAACCGCCACCTCCGCGTCGCCGCCCTCTCCCTGCTCTCCTTCCTGCTGGCCTTCCTCCCCGCGCTTTCGGGTGGCGTCTTCATGGCCCTCACCGCCGTCCCCGAGGGCGGCGTGCGCATGTTCCCCGTCCTCCCCGTCTTCGGCGTCGTCCTCGGCCTTCTCGTCCTCGTCCTCGCCGCCCTGGTCTCGCTGCTCCCCGGCAGGAACCAGTACCGCCTCCCGCACGCCGTGACCTGCCCCGCCGAGGTCTTTTCTTTTCTGGCCAACGAGGACAACGCGCGCGACCCGGCCTTTGCGTCGCCCTCTCCGCCGCGCGCCGCCGCCGAGCTGCGGGAGCGTCTCGCCGCGGGCCCCGCGTCGTCGCAGAGCGCGTGGATGTTCGGCTACTGGCCCGGCCGCGACGAGAGGCGTCTCGGCGTCAGGAGGCAGCGGCGCTACACCGAGCGCAAGTCCTTCAACGAGCGGTCGCCCCTCCAGAGCGGCGGCTTCTGAAATCTCTTCTCAAGAGGAGTATTATTCGTTTCACATTCCCGGTACATAATCCTTTGTACATAAGGTTACCGTATTTTTTGTCTTTAAATTTCTTGCATTTACGGAGTTTTCTCTTCTTTAGCATTGGCATGGCGTTTGGATATGGAATCACCCAAGTGTTTTTTCTGGTTTTTTTTTCTGCTTTTTCTTTTTGCTTCACGATGATATGGGGAAAACGCAGAACGGCAAGATGAGATGAGCAGAAGATGATGTTTCTTACACGATGAACTATGGGATACGAAGAGAAGGAAAGAAACGAATGTTTTGAACGGATCGTACGAGAAGAGGAATATGAAGATGGAAAGAAACAGTTTTGCATGTGTCAGAGAAAGCGTATCTTCTTGTACATAACATACCCCGCCTAGAACAGTCTAGAAACTAGGAACGGGGAACATCAAAAGGCCCAGCCTCCTCAAACCTAAAAGAATGTTTTATTAACAACTCTCGAACGATGTTTCTCTCGCCCAGTGAATAAAAAACGTAAAGACAGGAGGGGTCCAGAGGGAGCGGAACTTCCCGAGTCCTTCTCCCTCCGAGCTCAAAGGTGGTCCTCGTCCGTGCCGTTCGCTCCGTCTCCCCGGTAACTGTGCCCGAAAACGAGGGTCCCGGGCGGGTCGGGAGGGTAGGGAATGAATTCCTGCTCGGCGGTGGTTCATCCCTCTCCGCGGATAACTCCGAGGAGTCCATGGGTGGGAAGAGGGCGGCTTAGGTGGGCGGGAAGAAACATCGTGAGCCTCGACGAGGCAGGACCGAAGGTGGAAGCAGAAACATGTTCAATTCCTGATCTCTCTCTCTCTCTCTCTCTCTCTCTCTCTCTCTCTCTCTCTCTCTCTAATTATCTCCGTCTTTTTCTTTCTCTGACTTCGTTCTTTCCTGATAAAAATCGTGTGTGGAGTACCTCGACGGTAGCAACAGCTGTCATACAACCGTAGACCCAAAAAACCGTAAAACATCTTTTTTTTTCTTCGTAGAAAACATGACTTCTTTTTTTTCCCTCTTCGTCTCCTTTCCTCGACGCATGATCGTGAGGAAGGGACATTTCATCAAAACAGGCCCAAAGGCCGTTAGTCACACACACACTCTCTCCATGATCGTCCCTCTAGTCATCTCGTCTCCAAATCTTTTTCGTCTTTCGTTGGTCGTCCTGCGTCGTTGAATCCGTCTGAAGTCGTAGAACAGTCCGTCCAGCCATGATCATCCCTTCCTCCCACCGTCTAAGAATCTTCCCTCATCCACGTCCATCATCGTTAGATAGCAAAGCCAACAACATAAAGATAAAGACATGACCGCGTGAAACATGACGAAACATAGGAGACGAAACGACCAAACAACAAGACAAAAAAAAGAACATAAAAGAACACAGACGCTGCGCTGTTAATCAGAGACGTCATCCATCTTTCGTTTGCCCATCCTCATAAAGCAAAACGTAAATGCCAGGCCGTTCATCCATTAAATGATCTCCCGGACCGTCCAAACATGCGCCCAAAGACGGCACCGCCTCCCCTCTTCTGCCTCCCAAAGGGCAGCTCCTTTTCCGCATATCTCTCCGTCTCGGTGTCAGCGCGAGCTTTCCGCAGCTGAGCGTCGGCGAGAGCAGCGCCCTTGGTGCTCCGCCGGGCCTCGCTTGCGTTGCGCTTGTGCAGTGTCTTGACGAGGCGGGATATGGTGTGCTCTGGCTCCGGGTCGTCCGACTCCGAGTCTGAGTCGAAGTTGAAGAACGACTTGGGCGCGTCTGACCCGCGTGGCGTGTTCATGACAGGGGTCTGAGGCGGCAAGGGGGCAGAGCGTGGATGTGTGAGGTCGGTGGTGGATGGGTAGTAGCTGCCGTGTGACGTGTGAGGACGGGTGTACTCCGAGGGAAGAGGTGAGCAGAGTGGCGAGTACAAGGGAGAGTACAGAGAGGCGGTGGCAGGGGAGTGCATGGGTGCGGCGACAGGTGTGGGAAGAGAGTGAAGGTGGATGGGGGGTGGACGAGTGCCTTTGCGCAGGTTGGCGAGGCTTGGTGTTGGCGGGAAAGCAGACATGCGTGGCGGCGGCGGCGGCGGGTAGTTGGGCGCCTGGGGCTGGGTGCGAGGAAAGAGACTGTACGAGGAGCGAACGGCCCGGATGGTGCGGCGAGGCTCGGGACGGTTGTGGCACTCCTCGGTGACCTCAGGACCTTGACAGCTCAGGGATACCTGTGACTCTCTCATTGCTCGTTGTGGCTGGGGTCGAGTCTTGGGATCGTCCTTGGGAGGAGGGGCTGGTGTGGGTGAGTGGTTGACTTGGATGTTATACTCCACGGGGCGGGGTGGCAAAGGGTAGTCGTCGTAGTTGATACACCCCGTCTTCTTTGCTCGCCGGATATGTGGTGATGGTATCAACGCCGGATACCGGGTCTTGGACTTCTCCGGGGTATGGTGACTAGGGTCCCCCTCGGCAGGCCAGAAGGTGTCCCAGAGCTGAGAAGCCGAGGCGTGATACTGGTAGTCGTCGTCAAATGACACTTCCGAGTCAGTGCGGTCGTCGATGAGGCTGGGTGCCGATCCGTCCGAGCTCTGCGAACCGATAGATGAGCGGTCCCGGCGGGTCGGGGTCTGGGGACACGGCAGCTGCTGCTGGCAGCCCTGGCTGAGGTCGTCTGTAGAATACGTCTGCCCAGGTCGTCTGTAAGGATTGCGTGTCGGTGTGCCGTCAGACCGGGGATATGAGAAGTTGGCGTAGCCGTAGTACTTTGATACGAGTTTGAGATGTGCCAGCTTGGTCTGCCTTTCCATGCTCGCAGGTCGTGACGAGGAATAAGACGTTGATGCTCTTGACATGTCGAGCTCCTGAGCACAGCCAATCATGTCCTTCGGGGGAACAGACATGACTGCAGCCCACGTCTGCAAAGACGGCTTTCAGTCAGTGTTGTGAGACTCTGGGGATATGGCCGCCACGATGGAACAAAGGTGGCCGACAGGATCCAAGGATGGATGAGGGGAGAGGCAACGATATATGCGTGGAATCCGTAGCCCAACGGAGACCGTCTCCCTGCCACAAAAAAACTTCATGTACGGATACGGCTCTCTGTCTCTGTTATCGGCCGACGTCGAGACGAATCATATGCCTTCCGCCCAACGGCTAACAACAACAGGAGAGCCAGAAATGCAGCTTGCTGTCTTGAACTCCATCCGCTGGGTCTCGTCGTCGGCTTTGGTCCACTTGGTGGCTGATTATGACAACCAGACCATCCCCTGCAATTCTCAGACATTCCTCGCCCCTGGGGGGCTATCCCTCGTGCGATATGCATACTCGGTGACGGATGGCGGGAGGGCCAATCAGAACCGTTTGCCAGAAGGCGACCATCCGGTGTACTGTAGGGTGTCGGTAGGCAATCGGAGCTGAGGGCCTCGACGGATCTCGAAGGAATGATACTCTGCCCGCTGGCGAGTTCCGTCGAAATGGAATGCGCGACGAACTGAAAAGGGCTTGACCTTGGACCTCTGCATTGCTCAGGTTCCCATAACGTAGCAGCAAACGCGCTTCTGCCGACTTTCGTTGGTCCGTCGTTTGTGACGGATCGAAAGCCGGAAAGTCTCCTGAGTAGGATCGGTCGAAAAAAGGCGAAGTCATCGCGATTGCCTCATCCGGCGAATGGCTCAACGAAGTGGGTGGGAAGCATGCTTCCAGAGCCGTCGGGGTTTCCCCGCAGGAGAAAGGGACAACGCAGCCCGGAGAGCCCGGAGGGCATCATGCTAAGAGCGTTATGCATCATCTTTCGCTCTGATTTTCGACTGCAAGTCGAGAGTCGAGACTGCCTCTGACGAATGGCCAGGCCTGGCTTTCTGCAGCTGTCGGCTGCTCGACTCGAAGCCCGCCTTGGGGGCCGCCAAAAGCAAGCAAGGCGGAAAAACCTTCATGTGGGATTCGGCGGGTGGAATGCGTCGGCCTCTTCCATGTCTCACTTCCACGGCGACGGCCAAATGCCCTCCGAGCCGATGGCGCCACAGCGGCGCCGGATATCCTTCTCGACCAGAGCGTTTGCTTGCGCAAACTCGCAAGGCCCCGGCCTAGAATGTCTAGGTGCTCGAAGTTTGCCGCAACTTGCCGAGTAATACACGCTTACAAAACCTGTAGAATAATCAAGTACTAGAATTCTGTTCCTGTCGGCTGGCTTTTCAGAAGGAAAAAAACAACAACATATCTTTCATACTGAAACACAGGAATGAGATGTGAAGTGGCGCGGTTTTTTGGCACCGGCAACAACACCGACACGTCGCATATGTCCCTGCCATCTTATCACAGGAACCTCCACCAAAACAGCCAGACTTTTTGCTACTAAGGGGGCATCATACGGGAGGGATCTCGATCTGGCTCTCGATTAGAGATCGCCGTTGCGCGGTGGCTCTGCTTTTTTTTAGGTGGCTCAGCTGGGGGAGGGCAAGACTGCGATGGCCACAAAGGGGGATGACGAAAAGCACGTTCCCCTGATTCTGTTTGTTTGGCGACAATCTTATTCTGCGGGCCGCATGTTATGATTATGTTGTTTGCTGCGGTCCCAGGCATGCGGCGTCCCGGAGCAACGGCCGCCACCGGGTGACAATACGGGTGGTGTGCGGCTCAAATCAGTCGGATGGCGCGCGAGACTTGGGCTGAGCCAGAGAAAAACCTGGCGCCGAGATGGAAGATTGCGGGCGGGGAAGAAAGCCTTGACTTAAGCGGGAGTGGCAGCATAACTTGCCAAAGTACGTCATGCCGTTTTCCTCTCGTCATCAGAGGCGTCGTTCGCAACCCTCCAGCGAGCAACTGATGTCACATCTCGATATCGATCTCGTCCAAACGCCGAAGAAAAGACTTGCTTTTCTTGTCACGGTCAGTAGCCGTTGGACCCTCAGTCAAAAAGACCCCTTCTTGTGCGACCCCTGCCCCTAGGAAAAAGGATGCGGGAGATCGCCCTGGGCTAGGACGACACACAATTCAGGGCATCGGGAAGTTGCCGTCCCTTCCAACAGCCTTTCCCATGCAAAATGGCCATTTCCCGGATTTTCTCATCCACACAATTCGATGGGGGCCAAAAGTATTCAGGCGATCGACAGGGGATGATCGTCCCTGACATTCTCTGTCAGCTTTCACAAGCTAGGGATGCAGCTGCGTTCTGAGGCGGTGGCCTCAGGAGTACTCGGATAGTGAGACTGTGGAGAACAGCCGTATGCAAGGGAGTCGATTCTGCGAAGCAATAGGTATCGGGCGGATTATCCTGTTCTTCCTTCAAGGTCTGTAGGTCCGGAGTGCCTCCCGGCAGGGCCAACCGTTGCCTCGTCTTCTCCATCGCGAGCGGCCCCCTTATTCTAGGGCTTCTTTCGGTGTTCCCTCGTCGTTTAAGCTCTCAACTCCCTGTAGTCCCTTTCGACGGTGCTCAGTTAGCTGCTGGTTTCAGAGGGGCAGAGCTTCGAATGAGGCACCTCCTGAGCCAAAGCCATCCTAGGTAGGCCGACGTTGCACAGGGATGGAGTGAGGCAGCGTCTGATTCGATCCGAATTGTGTTGAGGTGCGGGGTCTCTTGCGGTACACCGGGAGCCACCGAATGGCTCCTGCCAGCTGGGCTGAAATGAGGCCGCGCACGAGGAACTGATTTGCAACGGATTCTGGCTTCACATCCCGGCGGCTGTTGCCCCTTTGCCCTCCCCATGCCACCGGATCTGCCTCGTGGAGGAGGCTTGAGGAAGATCGCCGATCCAGCACAGGCCACTTCGGGGTGTCCTAAATGGGTTTCCGAGCTTTCCAGTTGCGTCGTGCGAGCAAGTAATAATCAGGGCAGGCCTGAAGACGAAAGAATGTCTGCGCCTGTCTCCCTGACAGCATCGGACGATGTCGTATCAGGCGAGATCAGTTCTCTCGGCGAACAAGCCAAATCCTGAAGGAAAAGATTTTGCTGACATGGCTTCCGGAGCAGGGTGTCTGCTTGTGATATCGGCAGAATTCGACCAAAAGGCGCCGAGAAGGGATCG